>JAWUZV010000014.1:0-147063 GCA_034638295.1 Phortica okadai
TAGTCATGTCAAATTAAAAAAAAGTTGAAACAACAACAAACTGTCAATGTCAGTGTTGTTATTCTTGGATTTTCACTACTGAGTTTGCTTTTGTCAACTGATACACGAAACAAACCATAGCTATGTATATCGTGTTTAGTGCAGTGTTTAGTTACCTATGATCACTTATTATTGAATGTGAGACAATAATCTATCTATAATATAAAAATGAATCGCAAAATGTGTTGGTAAGCGCATAACTCAACAACGCCTGGACCAATTTGGCCAATTCTTTTTTTTAAATGTTCGTTAAAGTTCAAAGATGGTTTTTACGGCGAGAAAAATTCAAATAATTGCCGGAAAACCCCTAAAAACAGACCTTTGCTTTTTCCATACAAACTTGCGACGTCGCAAGCATTAAACGTAACATGCTATGCTTCTTCTTATACGTCAGTATTGTTATGTGTTTGTTGATTGTAAGAGAACAAGAAAACTTTGAGAGAACGTACAAGCCAGAGAGTATTAAAATTAATTAATACTCTTTGCAAATTACACGCACTAATGTGTAAACAATGCAGGTATGTACGGCTTGAAGGATTTGACTCCAAGTCATGTCAAATTAAAAAAAAGTTGAAACAACAACAAACTGTCAATGTCAGTGTTGTTATTCTTGGATTTTCACTACTGAGTTTGCTTTTGTCAACTGATACACGAAACAAACCATAGCTATGTATATCGTGTTTAGTGCAGTGTTTAGTTACCTATGATCACTTATTATTGAATGTGAGACAATAATCTATCTATAATATAAAAATGAATCGCAAAATGTGTTGGTAAGCGCATAACTCAACAACGCCTGGACCAATTTGGCCAATTCTTTTTTTTAAGTGTTCGTTGAAGTTCAAAGATGGTTTTTTACGGCGAGAAAAATTCAAATAATTGCCGGAAAAAACCTAAAAACAGACCTTTTCTTTTTCCCATACAAACTTGCGACGTCGCAAGCATTAAACGTAACATGCTATGCTTCTTCTTATACGTCAGTATTGTTATGTGTTTGTTGATTGAAAGAGAACAAGAAAACTTTGAGAGAACGTACAAGCCAGAGAGTATTAAAATTAACTAATACTCTTTGCAAATTACACGCACTAATGTGTAAACAATGCAGGTATGTACGGCTTGAAGGATTTGACTCCAAGTCATGTCAAATTAAAAAAAAGTTGAAACAAAAACAAACTGTCAATGTCAGTGTTGTTTTTCTTGGATTTTCACTACTGAGTTTGCTTTTGTCGACTGATACACGAAACAAACTATAGCTATGTATATCGTGTTTAGTGCAGTGTTTAGTTACCTATGATCACTTATTATTGAATGTGAGACAATAATCTATCTATAATATAAAAATGAATCGCAAAATGTGTTGGTAAGCGCATAACTCAACAACGCCTGGACCAATTTGGCTAATTCTTTTTTTTAAGTGTTCGTTGAAGTTCAAAGATGGTTTTTACGGCGAGAAAAATTCAAATAATTGCCGGAAAAAACCTAAAAACAGACCTTTTCTTTTTCCCATACAAACGTGCGACGTCGAAAGCATTGAACGTAACATGCTATGCTTCTTCTTATACGTCAGTATTGTTATGTGTTTGTTGATTGAAAGAGAACAAGAAAACTTTGAGAGAACGTACAAGCCAGAGAGTATTAAATTAACTAATACTCTTTGCAAATTACACGCACTAATGTGTAAACAATGCAGGTATGTACGGCTTGAAGGATTTGACTCCAAGTCATGTCAAATTAAAAAAAAGTTGAAACAAAAACAAACTGTCAATGTCAGTGTTGTTATACTTGGATTTTCACTACTGAGTTTGCTTTTGTCAACTGATACACGAAACAAACCATAGCTATGTATATCGTGTTTAGTGCAGTGTTTAGTTACCTATGATCACTTATTATTGAATGTGAGACAATAATCTATAGTATAATAAAAATAATGAATCGAAAAATATGTTGGTAAGCGCATAACTCAAAAACAGCTTCCGATTCAATGAAATTTTAAGTTAATCTTTAGATGGACCTCCTGAAGGTTGTTATAATGTTTTGGTATCAATCCGACCATTTTAACTGGTAGCCTCCTTACGGAAAGAAGAAGAAAAATAAACAATATTAAGATTTTGTGGACGCAAGCACGTACCATTCTTTGCTTCTTCTTACACTTTTGTATTGGTATGAGTGTGTTGTTTGCAAAGGGATCAAGAGAACGGTGAGAAAACGGAGGAGCATTACTTTCGAAATTGTGCTTCACTTCTTCTTCATCTTTTACATACAGCCACATATGTACACATATTAGTGTGTTTATACTCTTCACGTATGTAAATATTATTATGACTTTGTCACGGAGTTTGTAACCCCCAGAAGGAAAAATCTCCGACTATTGACCTGAAATTTTACAGCTTTACAACCATAAATCATTTGTCAGAACTGCAATGATCAGACCATTAGAATTGGTAGCACCCATACAGAATGAAGAAGAAAAATGAACAGAACTTAAATCGTTGAATGGAAAACTTTTTCGTTTTGGAAGATAGAGGGATGAAAAAAACATAAACAAACATAGTAGCTTTACGTACACAGACTACATTTCTGGAATTGTCATTAAGATCGGACCACTGAAACTGGTACTTATCATACAAAGTGAAGAAGAGGAAAAGACAGAAAATTTACGGCGTTGAAAGGAAAATTTTTTTTTCTTAATTAATTGACTTACAACTTCACAACCTAATATCAATAAATTGCAAGTTTCCATATTAGCTTAAACAATGAAAATTGGTATATAGGCTATTAAAGTAAAGAGAAAGCAGATTCAATCCAAAAAATTGGCGTGGCATAAAAGAGCTTGAAAAGTAAATAGTCTTCAGCAAGGCTGAATAGCGTTTTTTATACTCCTGCAAAAATAATATATATTTGCGATGCCATGAAGTTCGCTACGCAGAGAAGGAGATATCGCCGACCACATAAAGCATATATTATCTCCTAAGACGAGTTAACACAGTCATGTCCATATGTCTGCTTCAATACCAACTGCGAGCTCAGTTTTAACGATTTCAAAAAAAAATAAAACGCAGAAAATTATCTTATCCTTTCAGGCAGTGTGTATGTAAAAAATCTGCATGATTGGATTGCTATTACATTTAGCTGCCGGTTAAAAATTAGATTTAGGCATCAAAAACGGTTTGATTTTAAACTATCACCTTAATTTTTTTTACAAAAACATTTTAGACGTCAAAAAAGGCACTTTGCGAAAGAAACAATCGGTCAAAATAGATTTTGTTAGAAAAATATTTTATTAATTTTTAACTATTTTCCAAAATTTTATTAGAATCGAACATAAAGGCGTGGCCCCGACCATATAGAGAAACATCTTCAAAATAACATTTTGCTGTAAGCAAAGTCGCCAGAAGACTGTAAAGTGGAGAGTATTTTTCATTTTGCTAAAATGGAACAAAGGAACAATTAATCAAAAACATGGTTTTATTGTTCTTAAATATAAACAGATGGAATTTTGCAATCATATGTTTGTAAAGGTATTGCCATAATTACAAGGCATTAAGAATGCTGAAACGCATTAACGGTAATTAGAGTTTCAAAACGCTGGAAAAATTATTTTCAAAAATTTAATTACATCTACGAAAACAAAAATCTGGAAATAATATTGATGTCTTCGAACCCAACAAGAATTGATAAATGAACGTGGCTGCTGCAACATATAATTAAAAATTTAAAACGCCTATGTACCTGTATCTATAAGTCTGACATGAAGAAAATTTAGGAACTAATTGTGATAGAGTGTTAAAAGATTCAATCCTGGGCTATATGCAACAGTTCATCATACTTTGAGGGCGTAGCAAAGCGCGCCGGGTCAGCTAGTTCTGAATAAAATGCCACCCATTTATGCGATTAAAAAAATTTAAATGTCTCTTATTAGATAAGGCATATTTTCGTCTCATAAGGTACTTCTTTTTCAATGATTTCGAGGATATTTTAGTTTCGATCAAAAAATTTTATTTCTTACGTCTTTTCGTAAAATATGTTAATGCCATCTGAAAGAGGAACAGATAAGTTTTCCATCGAGCTCTTAGTCGAAGAAGTCGGTCGAAGGATGCAAGAGTTATTAGCAAAAACTAATCGGTGGTCAACACGATTCCGTCCTAATGCCGATTCTTTTCGCAAAGTACTTTCTATAATTCTAGTATTTAATGGGAAAAAATTAAACGGAGTTTTTGTTTATGTAAAAAAACTATTAATTCTGAATAAAATGCCACCCATTTATGCGATTAAAAAAATTTAAATGTTTCTTATTAGATAAGGCATATTTTCGTCTGATAAGGTACTTCTTTTTCATTGATTTCGAGGATATTTTAGTTTTGTTCAACAAAATTTTATTTCTTACGACTTTTCGTAAAATATGTTAATGCCATCTGAAAGAGGCACAGATAAATACCGCCCATTTATGCAATTAAAAAAATTTAAATGTCTTTTATTAGATAAGGCATATTTTCGTCTGATAAGGTACTTCTTTTTCAATGATTTCGAGGATATTTTAGTTTCGATCAAAAATTTTATTTCTTACGACTTTTCGTAAAATATGTTAATGCCATCTGAAAGAGGAACAGATAAGCTTTCATTGAGCTTTTAGTCGAAGAAGTCGGTCGAACGATGCAAGATTTATTAGCAAAAAACTAATCGGTGGTCAACACGTTTCCGTCCTACTGCCGATTCTTTTCGCAAAGTACTTTTCTATAATTCTAGTATTTAATGGGCAAAAATTAAACGAATTTTTTGTCCATGTAAAAAACTATTAATTCTGAATAAAATGCCGCCTGTTTATGCAATTAAAAAAATTTAAATGTCTCTTATTAGATAAGGCATATTTTCGTCTGATAAAGTACTTCTTCTTCAATGATTTCGAGGATATTTTAGTTTTGATCAAAAAAATTTTATTTCTCATGACATTTCGTAAAATATGTTAATGCCATCTGAAAGAGGAACAGATAAGCTTTCCATCGAGCTCTAATTCGAAGTAGTCGGTCGAAGGATGCAAGAGTTGTTAGCAAAAATCTGATCGGTGGTCAACACGATTCCGTCCTACTGCCGATTCTTTTCGCAAAATGCTTTTCTATAATTGTAGTATTTAATGGGAAAAAATTAAACGGAGTTTTTGTTTATGTAAAAAAACTATTAATTCTGAACAAAATGCCGCCTGTTTATGCAATTAAAAAAATTTAAATGTCTCTTATTAGATAAGGCATATTTTCGTCTGATAAAGTACTTCTTCTTCAATGATTTCGAGAATATTTTAGTTTTGATCAAAAAAATTTTATGTCTTACGACTTTTCGTAAAATATGTTAATGTCATCTGAAAGAGGAACAGATAAATGCCGCCCATTTATGCAATTAAAAAAATTTAAATGTCTCTTATTAGATAAGGCATATTTTCGTATGATAAGGTACTTCTTTTTCAATGATTTCGAAGATATTTTAGTTTTGTTCAACAAAATTTTATTTCTTACGACTTTTCGTAAAATATGTTAATGCCATCTGAAAGAGGAACAGATAAATGCCGCCCATTTATGCAATTAAAAAAATTTAAATGTCTCTTATTAGATAAGGCATATTTTCGTATGATAAGGTACTTCTTTTTCAATGATTTCGAGGATATTTTAGTTTTGTTCAACAAAATTTTATTTCTTACGACTTTTCGTAAAATATGTTAATGCCATCTGAAAGAGGAACAGATAAATGCCGCCCATTTATGCAATTAAAAAAATTCAAATGTCTCTTATTAGATAAGGCATATTTTCGTATGATAAGGTACTTCTTTTTCAATGATTTCGAGGATATTTTAGTTTTGATCAAAAAAATTTTATTTCTTACGACATTTCCTAAAATATGTTAATGCCATCTGAAAGAGGAACAGATAAGCTTTCCATTGAGCTTTTAGTCGAAGAAGTCGGTCGAACGATGCAAGAGTTATTAGCAAAAACCCAATCGGTGGTCAACACGATTCCGTCCTACTGCCGATTCTTTTCGCAAAGTACTTTTCTATAATTCTAGTATTTAATGGAAAAAATTAAACGAATTTTTTGTCGATGTTAAAAACTATTAATTCTGAATAAAATGCCACACATTTATGAAATTAAAAAAATTTAAATGTCTCTTATTAGATAAGGCATATTTTCGTATGATAAGGTACTTCTTTTTCAATGATTTCGACGATATTTTAGTTTCGATCAAAAAAATTTTATTTCTTACGACTTTTCGTAAAATATGTTAATGCCATCTGAAAGAGGAACATATAAGCTTTCCATTGAGCTTTTAGTCGAAGAAGTCGGTCGAACGATGCAAGAGTTATTAGCAAAAAACTAATCGGTGGTCAACACGATTCCGTCCTAATGCCGATTGTTTTCGCAAAGTACTTTTCTATAATTCTAGTATTTAATGGGAAAAAATTAAACGGAGTTTTTGTTTATGTAAAAAAACTATTAATTCTGAATAAAATGCCACCCATTTATGCAATTAAAAAAACTTAAATGTCTCTTATTAGATAAGGCATATTTTCGTCTGATAAGGTACTTCTTTTTCAATGATTTCGAGGATATTTTAGTTTCGATCAAAAAAATTTTATTTCTCATGACTTTTCGTAAAATATGTTGATGCCATCTGAAAGAGGAACAGATTAGCTTTCCATTGAGCTCTTATTCGAAGAAGTCGATCGAAGGATGCAAGAGTTATTAGCAAAAAACTAATCGGTGTTCAACACGTTTCCGTCCTAATGCCGATTCTTTTCGCAAAGTACTTTTCTATAATTCTAGTATTTAATGGGAAAAAATTAAACGGAGTTTTTGTTTATGTAAAAAAACTATTAATTCTGAATAAAATGCCACCTGTTTATGCAATTAAAAAAATTTAAATGTCTCTTATTAGATAAGGCATATTTTCGTCTGATAAAGTACTTCTTCTTCAATGATTTCGAGGATATTTTAGTTTTGATCAAAAAAATTTTATTTCTTACGACTTTTCGTAAAATATGTTAATGCCATCTGAAAAAGGAACAGATAAATGCCACCCATTTATGCAATTAAAAAATTTTAAATGTCTCTTATTAGATAAGGCATGTATTCGTATGATAAGGTACTTCTTTTTCAATGATTTCGAGGATATTTTAGTTTTGTTCAACAAAATTTTATTTCTTACGACTTTTCGTAAAATATGTTAATGCCATCTGAAAGAGGAGCAGATAAATGCCGCCCATTTATGCAATTAAAAAAATTTAAATGTCTCTTATTATATAAGGCATATTTTCGTCCTATAAGGTACTTCTTTTTCAATGATTTCGAGGATATTTTAGTTTTGTTCAACAAAATTTTATTTCTTACGACTTTTCGTAAAATATGTTAATGCCATCTGAAAGAGGAACAGATAAATGCCGCCCATTTATGCAAATAAAAAAATTTAAATGTCTCTTATTAGATAAGGCATATTTTCGTATGATAAGGTACTTCTTTTTCAATGATTTCGAGGATATTTTAGTTTCGATCAAAAAAATTTTATTTCTTACGACTTTTCCTAAAATATGTTAATGCCATCAGAGGAACAGATAAGCTTTCGATCGAGCTTTTAGTCGAAGAAGTCGGTTGAAGGATGCAAGAGTTATTAGCAAAAAACTTATCGGTGGTCAACACGTTTCCATCCTACTGCCGATTCTTTTCGCAAAGTACTTTTCTATAATTGTAGTATTTAATGGGAAAAAATTAAACGAATTTTTTGTCCAAGTAAAAAAACTATTAATTCTGAATAAAATGCCACCCATTTATGCAATTAAAAAAAGTTAAATGTCTCTTATTAGATAAGGCATATTTTCGTCTGATAAAGTACTTCTTCTTCAATGATTTCGAGGATATTTTAGTTTTGATCAAAAAAATTTTATTTCTTACGACTTTTCGTAAAATATGTTAATGCCATCTGAAAGAGGAACAGATAAATGCCGCCCATTTATGCAATTAAAAAAATTTAAATGTCTTTTATTAGATAAGGCATATTTTCGTCTGATAAGGTACTTCTTTTTCAATGATTTCGAGTATATTTTAGTTTCGATCAAAAAAATTTTATTTCTTACGACTTTTCGTAAAATATGTTAATGCCATCTGAAAGAGGAAGAGATAAGCTTTCCATTGAGCTTTTAGTCGAAGAAGTCGGTCGAACGATGCAAGAGTTATTAGCAAAAACCCAATCGGTGGTCAACACGATTCCGTCCTACTGCCGATTCTTTTCGCAAAGTACTTTTCTATAATTCTAGTATTTAATGGAAAAAATTAAACGAATTTTTTGTCGATGTTAAAAACTATTAATTCTGAATAAAATGCCACCCATTTATGAAATTAAAAAAATTTAAATGTCTCTTATTAGATAAGGCATATTTTCGTATGATAAGGTACTTCTTTTTCAATGATTTCGAGGATATTTTAGTTTCGATCAAAAAAATTGTATTTCTTACGACTTTTCGTAAAATATGTTAATGCCATCTGAAAGAGGAACAGATAAGCTTTCCATTGAGCTTTTAGTCGAAGAAGTCGGTCGAACGATGCAAGAGTTATTAGCAAAAAACTAATCGGTGGTCAACACGTTTCCGTCCTAATGCCGATTCTTTTCGCAAAGTACTTTTCTATAATTCTAGTATTTAATGGGAAAAAATTAAACGGAGTTTTTGTTTATATAAAAAAACTATTAATTCTGAATAAAATGCCACCCATTTATGCAATTAAAAAAACTTAAATGTCTCTTATTAGATAAAGCATATTTTCGTCTGATAAGGTACTTTTTTTCAATGATTTCGAGGATATTTTAGTTTCGATCAAAAAAATTTTATTTCTCATGACTTTTCGTAAAATATGTTGATGCCATCTGAAAGAGGAACAGATGAGCTTTCCATCGAGCTCTTATTCGAAGAAGTCGGTCGAAGGATGCAAGAGTTATTAGCAAAAAACTAATCGGTGGTCAACACGTTTCCGTCCTAATGCCGATTCTTTTCGCAAAGTACTTTTCTATAATTCTAGTATTTAATGGGAAAAAATTAAACGGAGTTTTTGTTTATGTAAAAAAACTATTAATTCTGAATAAAATGCCACCTGTTTATGCAATTAAAAAAATTTAAATGTCTCTTATTAGATAAGGCATATTTTCGTCTGATAAGGTACTTCTTTTTCAATGATTTCGAGTATATTTTAGTTTCGATCAAAAAAATTTTATTTCTCATGACTTTTCGTAAAATATGTTGATGCCATCTGAAAGAGGAACAGATTAGCTTTCCATCGAGCTCTTATTCGAAGAAGTCGGTCGAAGGATGCAAGAGTTATTAGCAAAAAACTAATCGGTGGTCAACACGTTTCCGTCCTAATGCCGATTCTTTTCGCAAAGTACTTTTCTATAATTCTAGTATTTAATGGGAAAAAATTAAACGGAGTTTTTGTTTATGTAAAAAAACTATTAAGTCTGAACAAAATGCCGCCTGTTTATGCAATTAAAAAAATTTAAATGTCTCTTATTAGATAAGGCATATTTTCGTCTGATAAAGTACTTCTTCTTCAATGATTTCGAGGATATTTTAGTTTTGATCAAAAAAATTTTATTTCTTACGACTTTTCGTAAAATATGTTAATGCCATCTGAAAGAGGAATAGATAAATGCCGCCCATTTATGCAATTAAAAAATTTTAAATGTCTCTTATTAGATAAGGCATGTATTCGTATGATAAGGTACTTCTTTTTCAATGATTTCGAGGATATTTTAATTTTGTTCAACAAAATTTTATTTCTTACGACTTTTCGTAAAATATGTTAATGCCATCTGAAAGAGGAACAGATAAATGCCGCCCATTTATGCAATTAAAAAAATTTAAATGTCTCTTATTATATAAGGCATATTTTCGTCCTATAAGGTACTTCTTTTTCAATGATTTCGAGGATATTTTAGTTTTGTTCAACAAAATTTTATTTCTTACGACTTTTCGTAAAATATGTTAATGCCATCTGAAAGAGGAACAGATAAATGCCGCCCATTTATGCAATTAAAAAAATTTAAATGTCTCTTATTAGATAAGGCATATTTTCGTATGATAAGGTACTTCTTTTTCAATGATTTCGAGGATATTTTAGTTTCGATCAAAAAAATTTTATTTCTTACGACTTTTCCTAAAATATGTTAATGCCATCAGAGGAACAGATAAGCTTTCGATCGAGCTTTTAGTCGAAGAAGTCGGTTGAACGATGCAAGAGTTATTAGCAAAAAACTAATCGGTGGTCAACACGTTTCCATCCTACTGCCGATTCTTTTCGCAAAGTACTTTTCTATAATTTTAGTATTTAATGGGAAAGAATGAAACGAATTTTTTGTCCAAGTACAAAAACTATTAATTCTGAATAAAATGCCACCCATTTATGCAATTAAAAAAACTTAAATGTCTCTTATTAGATAAGGCATATTTTCGTCCTATAAGGTACTTCGTTTTCAATGATTTCGAGGATATTTTAGTTTTGATCAAAAAAATTTTATTTCTTACGACTTTTCGTAAAATATGTAAATGCCATCTGAAAGAGGAACAGATAAATGCCGCCCATTTATGCAATTAAAAAAATTTAAATGTCTCTTATTAGATAAGGCATATTTTCGTCCTATAAGGTACATCTTTTTCAATGATTTCGAGGATATTTTAGTTTTGTTCAACAAAATTTTATTTCTTACGACTTTTCGTAAAATATGTTAATGCCATCTGAAAGAGGAACAGATAAATGCCGCCCATTTATGCAATTAAAAAAATTTAAATGTCTCTTATTAGATAAGGCATATTTTCGTATGATAAGGTACTTCTTTTTCAATGATTTCGAGGATATTTTAGTTTTGATCAAAAAAATTTTATTTCTTACGACTTTTCGTAAAATATGTTAATGCCATCTGAAAGAGGAACAGATAAGCTTTCCATTGATCTTTTAGTCGAAGAAGTCGGTTGTACGATGCAAGAGTTATTAGCAAAAAACTAATCGGTGGTCAATACGTTTCCATCCTACTGCCGATTCTTTTCGCAAAGTACTTTTCTATAATTCTAGTATTTAATGGGAAAAAATTAAACGAATTGTTTGTCCAAGTAAAAAAACTATTAATTCTGAATAAAATGCCACCCATTTATGCAATTAAAAAAACTTAAATGTCTCTTATTAGATAAGGCATATTTTCGACTGATAAAGTACTTCTTCTTCAATGATTTCGAGGATATTTTAGTTTTGATCAAAAAAATTTTATTTCTTACGACTTTTCGTAAAATATGTAAATGCCATCTGAAAGAGGAACAGATAAATGCCGCCCATTTATGCAATTAAAAAAATTTAAATGTCTCTTATTAGATAAGGCATATTTTTGTCCTATAAGGTACATCTTTTTCAATGATTTCGAGGATATTTTAGTTTTGTTCAACAAAATTTTATTTCTTACGACTTTTCGTAAAATACGTTAATGCCATTTGAAAGAGGAACAGATAAATGCCGCCCATTTATGCAATTAAAAAAATTTAAATGTCTCTTATTAGATAAGGCATATTTTCGTATGATACGGTACTTCTTTTTCAATGATTTCGAGGATATTTTAGTTTCGATCAAAAAAATTTTATTTCTTACGACTTTTCGTAAAATATGTTAATGCCATCTGAAAGAGGAACAGATAAATGCCGCCCATTTATGCAATTAAAAAAATGTAAATGTCTCTTATTAGATAAGGCATATTTCGTATGATAAGGTACTTCTTTTTCAATGATTTCGAGGATATTTTAGTTTTGTTCAACAAAATTTTATTTCTTACGACTTTTCGTAAAATATGTTAATGCCATCTGAAAGAGGAACAGATAAATGCCGCCCATTTATGCAATTAAAAAAATTTAAATGTCTCTTATTATATAAGGCATATTTTCGTCCTATAAGGTACTTCTTTTTCAATGATTTCGAGGATATTTTAGTTTTGTTCAACAAAATTTTATTTCTTACGACTTTTCGTAAAATATGTTAATGCCATCTGAAAGAGGAACAGATAAATGCCGCCCATTTATGCAATTAAAAAAATTTAAATGTCTCTTATTAGATAAGGCATATTTTCGTATGATAAGGTACTTCTTTTTCAATGATTTCGAGGATATTTTAGTTTCGATCAAAAAAATTTTATTTCTTACGACTTTTCCTAAAATATGTTAATGCCATCAGAGGAACAGATAAGCTTTCGATCGAGCTTTCAGTCGAAGAAGTCGGTTGAACGATGCAAGAGTTATTAGCAAAAAACTAATCGGTGGTCAACACGTTTCCATCCTACTGCCGATTCTATTCGCAAAGTACTTTTCTATAATTTTAGTATTTAATGGGAAAAAATGAAACGAATTTTTTGTCCAAGTAAAAAAACTATTAATTCTGAATAAAATGCCACCCATTTATGCAATTAAAAAAACTTAAATGTCTCTTATTAGATAAGGCATATTTTCGACTGATAAAGTACTTCTTCTTCAATGATTTCGAGGATATTTTGGTTTTGATCAAAAAAATTTTATTTCTTACGACTTTTCGTAAAATATGTAAATGCCATCTGAAAGAGGAACAGATAAATGCCGCCCATTTATGCAATTAAAAAAACTTAAATGTCTCTTATTAGATAAGGCATATTTTCGACTGATAAAGTACTTCTTCTTCAATGATTTCGAGGATATTTTAGTTTTGATCAAAAAAATTTTATTTCTTACGACTTTTCGTAAAATATGTAAATGCCATCTGAAAGAGGAACAGATAAATGCCGCCCATTTATGCAATTAAAAAAATTTAAATGTCTCTTATTAGATAAGGCATATTTTCGTCCTATAAGGTACATCTTTTTCAATGATTTCGAGGATATTTTAGTTTTGTTCAACAAAATTTTATTTCTTACGACTTTTCGTAAAATATGTTAATGCCATCTGAAAGAGGAACAGATAAATGCCGCCCATTTATGCAATTAAAAAAATTTAAATGTCTCTTATTAGATAAGGCATATTTTCGTATGATAAGGTACTTCTTTTTCAATGATTTCGAGGATATTTTAGTTTTGTTCAACAAAATTTTATTTCTTACGACTTTTCGTAAAATTTGTTAATGCCATCTGAAAGAGGAACAGATAAATGCCGCCCATTTATGCAATTAAAAAAATTTAAATGTCTCTTATTAGATAAGGCATATTTTCGTCCTATAAGGTACATCTTTTTCAATGATTTCGAGGATATTTTAGTTTTGATCAAAAAAATTTTATTTCTTACGACTTTTCGTAAAATATGTTAATGCCATCTGAAAGAGGAACAGATAAGCTTTCCATCGAGCTCTAATTCGAAGTAGTCGGTCGAAGGATGCAAGAGTTGTTAGCAAAAATCTGATCGGTGGTCAACACGATTCCGTCCTACTGCCGATTCTTTTCGCAAAATGCTCTTCTATAATTGTAGTATTTAATGGGAAAAAATTAAACGAATTTTTTGTCCAAGTAAAAAAACTATTAATTCTGAATAAAATGCCACCCATTTATGCAATTAAAAAAACTTAAATGTCTCTTATTAAATAAGGCATATTTTCGTCTGATAAAGTACTTCTTCTTCAATGATTTCGAGGATATTTTAGTTTTGATCAAAAAAATTGTATTTCTTACGACTTTTCGTAAAATATGTTAATGCCATCTGAAAGAGGAACAGATAAGTTTTCCATCGAGCTCTTAGTCGAAGAAGTCGGTCGAAGGATGCAAGAGTTATTAGCAAAAAACTAATCGGTGGTTAACATGATTCCGTCCTAATGCCGATTCTTTTCGCAAAGAACTTTTCTATAATTCTAGTATTTAATGGGAAAAAAATAAACGAATTTTTTGTCCATGTAAAAAACTATTAATTCTGAATAAAATGCCGCCCATTTATACAATTAGAAAAATTTGAATGTCTGTTATTAGATAAGGCATATTTTCGTCCTATAAGGTACTTATTTTTCAATGATTTCGAGGATATTTTAGTTTTGTTCAACAAAATTTTATTTCTTACGACTTTTCGTAAAATATGTTAATACCATCTGAAAGAGGAACAGATAAATGCCGCCCATTTATGCAATTAAAAAAATTTAAATGTCTCTTATTAGATAAGGCATATTTTTGTATGATAAGGTACTTCTTTTTCAATGATTTCGAGGATATTTTAGTTTTGTTCAAAAAAATTTTATTTCTTACGACTTTTCGTAAAATATGTTAATGCCATCTGAAAGAGAAACAGATAAGCTTTCCATTGAGCTTTTAGTCGAAGAAGTCGGTCGAACGATGCAAGAGTTATTAGCGAAAAACTAATCGGTGGTCAACACGATTCCGTCCTAATGCCGATTCTTTTCGCAAAGTACTTTTCTATAATTCTAGTATTTAATGGGAAAAAATTAAACGGAGTTTTTGTTTATGTAAAATAACTATTAATTCTGAATAAAATGCCACCCATTTATGCAATTAAAAAAACTTAAATGTCTCTTATTAGATAAGGCATATTTTCATCATATAAAGTACTTCTTCTTCAATGATTTCGAGGATATTTTAGTTTTGATCAAAAAAATTTTACTTCTTACGACTTTTCGTAAAATATGTTAATGCCATCTGAAAGAGGAACAGATAAGCTTTCCATCGAGCTCTAATTCGAAGTAGTCGGTCGAAGGATGCAAGAGTTGTTAGCAAAAATCTGATCGGTGGTCAACACGATTCCGTCCTACTGCCGATTCTTTTCGCAAAATGCTTTTCTATAATTGTAGTATTTAATGGGAAAAAATTAAACGAATTTTTTGTCCAAGTAAAAAAACTATTAATTCTGAATAAAATGCCACGCATTTATGCAATTAAAAAAACTTAAATGTCTCTTATTAGATAAGGCATATTTTCGTCTGATAAAGTACTTCTTTTTCAATGATTTCGAGGATATTTTAGTTTTGATCAAAAAAATTTTATTTCTCACGACTTTTCGTAAAATATGTTAATGCCATCTGAAAGAGGAACAGATAAGTTTTCCATCGAGCTCTTAGTTGAAGAAGTCGGTCGAAGGATGCAAGAGTTATTAGCAAAAAACTAATCGGTGGTCAACACGATTCCGTCCTAATGCCGATTCTTTTCGCAAAGTACTTTTCTATAATTCTAGTATTTAATGGGAAAAAATTAAACGGAGTTTTTGTTTATGTAAAAAAACTATTAATTCTGAATAAAATGCCACCCATTTATGCAATTAAAAAAACTTAAATGTCTCTTATTAGATAAGGCATATTTTCGTCTGATAAAGTACTTCTTTTTCAATGATTTCGAGGATATTTTAGTTTTGATCAAAAAAATTTTATTTCTTACGACTTTTCGTAAAATATGTTAATGCCATCTGAAAGAGGAACAGATAAGCTTTCCATTGAGCTTTTAGTCGAAGAAGTCGGTCGAACGATGCAAGAGTTATTAGCAAAAAACTAATCGGTGGTCAACACGATTCCGTCCTAATGCCGATTCTTTTCGCAAAGTACTTTTCTATAATTCTAGTATTTAATGGGAAAAAATTAAACGGAGTTTTTGTTTATGTAAAAAAAAAATTCTGAATAAAATGCCACCCATTTATGCAATTAAAAAAACTTAAATGTCTCTTATTAGATAAGGCATATTTTCGTCATATAAGGTACTTCTTTTTCAATGATTTCGAGGATATTTTAGTTTTGTTCAACAAAATTTTATTTCTTACGACTTTTCGTAAAATATGTTAATGCCATCTGAAAGAGGAACAGATAAATGCCGCCCATTTATGCAATTAAAAAAATTTAAATGTCTCTTATTAGATAAGGCATATTTTCGTATGATAAGGTACTTCTTTTTCAATGATTTCGAGGATATTTTAGTTTCGATCAAAAAAATTTTATTTCTTACGACTTTTCGTAAAATATATTAATGCCATCTGAAAGAGGAACAGATAAGCTTTCCATTGAGCTTTTAGTCGAAGAAGTCGGTCGAACGATGCAAGAGTTATTAGCAAAAAACTAATCGGTGGTCAACACGATTCCGTCCTAATGCCGATTCTTTTCGCAAAGTACTTTTCTATAATTCTAGTATTTAATGGGAAAAAATTAAACGGAGTTTTTGTTTATGTAAAAAAACTATTAATTCTGAATAAAATGCCACCCATTTAAGCAATTAAAAAAACTTAAATATCTCCTATTAGATAAGGCATATTTTCGTCTGATAAAGTATTTCTTCTTCAATGATTTGGAGGATATTTTAGTTTTGATCAAAAAAATTTTATTTCTTACGACTTTTCGTAAAATATGTTAATGCCATCTTAAAGAGGAACAGATAAGTTTTCCATCGAGCTCTAATTCGAAGTAGTCGGTCGAAGGATGCAAGAGTTGTTAGCAAAAATCTGATCGGTGGTCAACACGATTCCGTCCTACTGGCGATTCTTTTCGCAAAATGCTTTTCTATAATTGTAGTATTTAATGGGAAAAAATTAAACGAATTTTTTGTCCAAGTAAAAAAACTATTAATTCTGAATAAAATGCCGCCTGTTTATGCAATTAAAAAAATTTAAATGTCTCTTATTGGATAAGGCATATTTTCGTCTGATAAGGTACTTCTTTTTCAATGATTTCGAGGATATTTTAGTTTCGATCAAAAAAATTTTATTTCTAACGACTTTTCGTAAAATATGTTAATGCCATCTGAAAGAGGAACAGATAAATACCGCCCATTTATGCAATTAAAAAAATTTAAATGTCTCTTATTAGATAAGGCATATTTTCGTATGATAAGGTACTTCTTTTTCAATGATTTCGAGGATATTTTAGTTTTGTTCAACAAAATTTTATTTCTTACGACTTTTCGTAAAATATGTTAGTGCCATCTGAAAGAGGAACAGATAAATGCCGCCCATTTATGCAATTAAAAAAATTTAAATGTCTCTTATTAGATAAGGCATATTTTAGTATGATAAGGTACTTCTTTTTCAATGATTTCGAGGATATTTTAGTTTTGTTCAACAAAATTTTATTTCTTACGACTTTTCGTAAAATATGTTAATGCTATCTGAAAGAGGAACAGATAAATGCCGCCCATTTATGCAATTAAAAAAATTTAAATGTCTCTTATTAGATAAGGCATATTTTCGTCTGATAAGGTACTTCTTTTTCAATGATTTCGAGGATATTTTAGTTTTGTTCAACAAAATTTTATTTCTTACGACTTTTCGTAAAATATGTTAATGCCATCTGAAAGAGGAAAAGATTAATGCCGCCCATTTATGCAATTAAAAAAATTTAAATGTCTCTTATTAGATAAGGCATATTTGCGTATGATAACGTACTTCTTTTTCAATGATTTCGAGGATATTTTAGTTTTGATCAAAAAAATTTTATTTCTTACGACTTTTCGTAAAATATGTTAATGCCATCTAAAAGAGGAACAGATAAATGCCGCCCATTTATGCAATTAAAAAAATATAAATGTCTCTTATTAGATAAGGCATATTTTCGTATGATAAGGTACTTCTTTTTCATTGATTTCGAGGATATTTTAGTTTTGTTCAACAAAATTTTATTTCTTACGACTTTTCGTAAAATATGTTAATGCCATCTGAAAGAATAACAGATAAATGCCGCCCATTTATGCAATTTAAAAAATTTAAATGTCTCTTATTAGATAAGGCATATTTTCGTATGATAAGGTACTTCTTTTTCAATGATTTCGAGGATATTTTAGTTTCGATCAAAAAAATTTTATTTCTTACGACTTTTCGTAAAATATGTTAATGCCGTCTGAAAGAGGAACAGATAAGCTTTCCATTGAGCTTTTAGTCGAAGAAGTCGGTCGAACGATGCAAGAGTTATTAGCAAAAAACTAATCGGTGGTCAACACGATTCCGTCCTAATGCCGATTCTTTTCGCAAAGTACTTTTCTATAATTCTAGTATTTAATGGGAAAGATTAAACGGAGTTTTTCTTTATGTAAAAAAACTATTAATTCTGAATAAAATGCCACCCATTTATGCAATTAAAAAAACTTAAATGTCTCTTATTAGATAAGGCATATTTTCGTCTGATAAAGTACTTCTTCTTCAATGATTTCGAGGATATTTTCGTTTTGATCAAAAAAATTTTATTTCTTACGACTTTTCGTAAAATATGTTAATGCCATCTGAAAGAGGAACAGATAAGCTTTCCATCGAGCTCTAATTCGAAGTAGTCGGTCGAAGGATGCAAGAGTTATTAGCAAAAAACTAATCGGTGGTCAACACGATTCCGTCCTACTGCCGATTCTTTTCGCAAAGTACTTTTCTATAATTCTAGTATTTAATGGGAAAAAATTAAACGAATTTTTTGTTTATGTAAAAAACTATTATTTCTGAATAAAATGCCACCCATTTATGTAATTAAAAAAATTTAAATGTCTCTTATTAGATAAGGCATATTTTCGTCCTATAAGATACTTCTTTTTCAATGATTTCGAGGATATTTTAGTTTTGTTCAACAAAATTTTATTTCTTACGACTTTTCGTAAAATATGTTAATGCCATCTGAAAGAGGAACAGATAAATGCCGCCCATTTATGCAATTAAAAAAATTTAAATGTCTCTTATTAGATAAGGCATATTTTCGTATGATAAGGTACTTCTTTTTCAATGATTTCGAGGATATTTTAGTTTCGATCAAAAAAATTTTATTTCTTACGACTTTTCGTAAAATATGTTAATGCCATCTGAAAGAGGAGCAGATAAGCTTTCCATTGAGCTTTTAGTCGAAGAAGTCGGTCGAACGATGCAAGAGTTATTAGCAAAAAACTAATCGGTGGTCAACTCGTTTCCATCCTACTGCCGATTCTTTTCGCAAAGTACTTTTCTATAATTGTAGTATTTAATGGGAAAAAATTAAACGAATTTTTTGTCCAAGTAAAAAAACTATTAATTCTGAATAAAATGCCACCCATTTATGCAATTAAAAAAACTTAAATGCCTCTTATTAGATAAGGCATATTTTCGTCTGATAAAGTACTTCTTCTTCAATGATTTGGAGGATATTTTAGTTTTGATCAAAAAAATTTTATTTCTTACGACTTTTCGTAAAATATGTTAATGCCATCTGAAAGAGGAACAGATAAGTTTTCCATCGAGCTCTTAGTCGAAGAAGTCGGTCGAAGGATGCAAGAGTTATTAGCAAAAAACTAATCGGTGGTCAACACGATTCCGTCCTACTGCCGATTCTTTTCGCAAAGTACTTTTCTATAATTCTAGTATTTAATGGGAAAAAATTAAACGGAGTTTTTGTTTATGTAAAAAAACTACTAATTCTGAATAAAATGCCACCCATTTATGCGATTAAAAAAATTTAAATGTCTCTTTTTAGATAAGGCATATTTTCGTCTGATAAGGTGCTTCTTTTTCAATGATTTCGAGGATATTTTAGTTTTGTTCAACAAAATTTTATTTCTTACGACTTTTCGTAAAATATGTTAATGCCATCTGAAAGAGGAACAGATAAATGCCGCCCATTTATGCAATTAAAAAAATTTAAATGTCTCTTATTAGATAAGGCATATTTTCGTATGATAAGGTACTTCTTTTTCAATGATTTCGAGGATATTTTAGTTTCGATCAAAAAAATTTTATTTCTTACGACTTTTCGTAAAATATATTAATGCCATCTGAAAGAGGAACAGATAAGCTTTCCATTGAGCTTTTAGTCGAAGAAGTCGGTCGAACGATGCAAGAGTTATTAGCAAAAAACTAATCGGTGGTCAACACGATTCCGTCCTAATGCCGATTCTTTTCGCAAAGTACTTTTCTATAATTCTAGTATTTAATGGGAAAAAATTAAACGGAGTTTTTGTTTATGTAAAAAAACTATTAATTCTGAATAAAATGCCACCCATTTAAGCAATTAAAAAAACTTAAATATCTCCTATTAGATAAGGCATATTTTCGTCTGATAAAGTATTTCTTCTTCAATGATTTGGAGGATATTTTAGTTTTGATCAAAAAAATTTTATTTCTTACGACTTTTCGTAAAATATGTTAATGCCATCTTAAAGAGGAACAGATAAGTTTTCCATCGAGCTCTAATTCGAAGTAGTCGGTCGAAGGATGCAAGAGTTGTTAGCAAAAATCTGATCGGTGGTCAACACGATTCCGTCCTACTGGCGATTCTTTTCGCAAAATGCTTTTCTATAATTGTAGTATTTAATGGGAAAAAATTAAACGAATTTTTTGTCCAAGTAAAAAAACTATTAATTCTGAATAAAATGCCGCCTGTTTATGCAATTAAAAAAATTTAAATGTCTCTTATTGGATAAGGCATATTTTCGTCTGATAAGGTACTTCTTTTTCAATGATTTCGAGGATATTTTAGTTTCGATCAAAAAAATTTTATTTCTAACGACTTTTCGTAAAATATGTTAATGCCATCTGAAAGAGGAACAGATAAATACCGCCCATTTATGCAATTAAAAAAATTTAAATGTCTCTTATTAGATAAGGCATATTTTCGTATGATAAGGTACTTCTTTTTCAATGATTTCGAGGATATTTTAGTTTTGTTCAACAAAATTTTATTTCTTACGACTTTTCGTAAAATATGTTAGTGCCATCTGAAAGAGGAACAGATAAATGCCGCCCATTTATGCAATTAAAAAAATTTAAATGTCTCTTATTAGATAAGGCATATTTTAGTATGATAAGGTACTTCTTTTTCAATGATTTCGAGGATATTTTAGTTTTGTTCAACAAAATTTTATTTCTTACGACTTTTCGTAAAATATGTTAATGCTATCTGAAAGAGGAACAGATAAATGCCGCCCATTTATGCAATTAAAAAAATTTAAATGTCTCTTATTAGATAAGGCATATTTTCGTCTGATAAGGTACTTCTTTTTCAATGATTTCGAGGATATTTTAGTTTTGTTCAACAAAATTTTATTTCTTACGACTTTTCGTAAAATATGTTAATGCCATCTGAAAGAGGAAAAGATTAATGCCGCCCATTTATGCAATTAAAAAAATTTAAATGTCTCTTATTAGATAAGGCATATTTGCGTATGATAACGTACTTCTTTTTCAATGATTTCGAGGATATTTTAGTTTTGATCAAAAAAATTTTATTTCTTACGACTTTTCGTAAAATATGTTAATGCCATCTAAAAGAGGAACAGATAAATGCCGCCCATTTATGCAATTAAAAAAATATAAATGTCTCTTATTAGATAAGGCATATTTTCGTATGATAAGGTACTTCTTTTTCATTGATTTCGAGGATATTTTAGTTTTGTTCAACAAAATTTTATTTCTTACGACTTTTCGTAAAATATGTTAATGCCATCTGAAAGAATAACAGATAAATGCCGCCCATTTATGCAATTTAAAAAATTTAAATGTCTCTTATTAGATAAGGCATATTTTCGTATGATAAGGTACTTCTTTTTCAATGATTTCGAGGATATTTTAGTTTCGATCAAAAAAATTTTATTTCTTACGACTTTTCGTAAAATATGTTAATGCCGTCTGAAAGAAGAACAGATAAGCTTTCCATTGAGCTTTTAGTCGAAGAAGTCGGTCGAACGATGCAAGAGTTATTAGCAAAAAACTAATCGGTGGTCAACACGATTCCGTCCTAATGCCGATTCTTTTCGCAAAGTACTTTTCTATAATTCTAGTATTTAATGGGAAAGATTAAACGGAGTTTTTCTTTATGTAAAAAAACTATTAATTCTGAATAAAATGCCACCCATTTATGCAATTAAAAAAACTTAAATGTCTCTTATTAGATAAGGCATATTTTCGTCTGATAAAGTACTTCTTCTTCAATGATTTCGAGGATATTTTCGTTTTGATCAAAAAAATTTTATTTCTTACGACTTTTCGTAAAATATGTTAATGCCATCTGAAAGAGGAACAGATAAGCTTTCCATCGAGCTCTAATTCGAAGTAGTCGGTCGAAGGATGCAAGAGTTATTAGCAAAAAACTAATCGGTGGTCAACACGATTCCGTCCTACTGCCGATTCTTTTCGCAAAGTACTTTTCTATAATTCTAGTATTTAATGGGAAAAAATTAAACGAATTTTTTGTTTATGTAAAAAACTATTATTTCTGAATAAAATGCCACCCATTTATGTAATTAAAAAAATTTAAATGTCTCTTATTAGATAAGGCATATTTTCGTCCTATAAGATACTTCTTTTTCAATGATTTCGAGGATATTTTAGTTTTGTTCAACAAAATTTTATTTCTTACGACTTTTCGTAAAATATGTTAATGCCATCTGAAAGAGGAACAGATAAATGCCGCCCATTTATGCAATTAAAAAAATTTAAATGTCTCTTATTAGATAAGGCATATTTTCGTATGATAAGGTACTTCTTTTTCAATGATTTCGAGGATATTTTAGTTTCGATCAAAAAAATTTTATTTCTTACGACTTTTCGTAAAATATGTTAATGCCATCTGAAAGAGGAGCAGATAAGCTTTCCATTGAGCTTTTAGTCGAAGAAGTCGGTCGAACGATGCAAGAGTTATTAGCAAAAAACTAATCGGTGGTCAACTCGTTTCCATCCTACTGCCGATTCTTTTCGCAAAGTACTTTTCTATAATTGTAGTATTTAATGGGAAAAAATTAAACGAATTTTTTGTCCAAGTAAAAAAACTATTAATTCTGAATAAAATGCCACCCATTTATGCAATTAAAAAAACTTAAATGCCTCTTATTAGATAAGGCATATTTTCGTCTGATAAAGTACTTCTTCTTCAATGATTTGGAGGATATTTTAGTTTTGATCAAAAAAATTTTATTTCTTACGACTTTTCGTAAAATATGTTAATGCCATCTGAAAGAGGAACAGATAAGTTTTCCATCGAGCTCTTAGTCGAAGAAGTCGGTCGAAGGATGCAAGAGTTATTAGCAAAAAACTAATCGGTGGTCAACACGATTCCGACCTACTGCCGATTCTTTTCGCAAAGTACTTTTCTATAATTCTAGTATTTAATGGGAAAAAATTAAACGGAGTTTTTGTTTATGTAAAAAAACTACTAATTCTGAATAAAATGCCACCCATTTATGCGATTAAAAAAATTTAAATGTCTCTTTTTAGATAAGGCATATTTTCGTCTGATAAGGTGCTTCTTTTTCAATGATTTCGAGGATATTTTAGTTTTGATCAAAAAAATTTTATTTCTTACGACTTTTCGTAAAATATGTTAATGCTATCTGAAAGAGGAACAGATAAGTTTTCCATCGAGCTCTTAGTCGAAGAAGTCGGTCGAACGATGCAATAGTTATTAGCAAAAAACTAATCGGTGGTCAACACGTTTCCATCCTACTGCCGATTCTTTTCGCAAAGTACTTTTCTATAATTGTAGTATTTAATGGGAAAAAATTAAACGAATTTTTTGTCCAAGTAAAAAAACTATTAATTCTGAATAATTAACGATTGAACGATTAAAAAAATTTAAATGTCTCTTATTAGATAAGGCATATTTTCGTATGATAAGGTACTTCTTTTTCAATGATTTCGAGGATATTTTAGTTTTGATCAAAAAAATTTTATTTCTTACGACTTTTCGTAAAATATGTTAATGCCATCTGAAAGAGGAACAGATAAATGCCGCCCATTTATGCAATTAAAAAAATTGAAATTTCTCTTATTAGATAAGGCATATTTTCGTATGATAAGGTACTTCTTTTTCAATGATTTCGAGGATATTTTAGTTTTGATCAAAAAAATTTTATTTCTTACGACTTTTCGTAAAATATGTTAATGCCATCTAAAAGAGGAACAGATAAATGCCGCCCATTTATGCAATTTAAAAAATTTAAATGTCTCTTATAAGATAAGGCTTATTTTCGTATGATAAGGTACTTCTTTTTCAATGATTTCGAGGATATTTTAGTTTCGATCAAAAAAATTGTATTTCTTACGACTTTTCGTAAAATATGTTAATGCCATCTGAAAGAGGAACAGATAAGCTTTCCATTGAGCTTTTAGTCGAAGAAGTCGGTCGAACGATGCAAGAGTTATTAGCAAAAAACTAATCGGTGGTCAACACGATTCCGTCCTAATGCCGATTCTTTTCGCAAAGTACTTTTCTATAATTCTAGTATTTAATGGGAAAAATTAAACGGAGTTTTTGTTTATGTAAAAAAACTATTAATTCTGAATAAAATGCCACCCATTTATGAAATTAAAAAAACTTAAATGTCTCTTATTAGATAAGGCATATTTTCGTCTGATAAAGTACTTCTTCTTCAATGATTTCGAGGATATTTTCGTTTTGATCAAAAAAATTTTATTTCTTACGACTTTTCGTAAAATATGTTAATGCCATCTGAAAGAGGAACAGATAAGCTTTCCATCGAGCTCTTAGTCGAAGAAGTTGGTCGAAAGATGCAAGAGTTATTAGCAAAAAACTAATCGGTGGTCAACACGATTCCGTCCTAATGCCGATTCTTTTCGCAAAGTACTTTTCTATAATTCTAGTATTTAATGGGAAAAATTAAACGGAGTTTTTGTTTATGTAAAAAAACTATTAATTCTGAATAAAATGCCACCCATTTATGAAATTAAAAAAACTTAAATGTCTCTTATTAGATAAGGCATATTTTCGTCTGATAAAGTACTTCTTTTTCAATGATTTCGAGGATATTTTAGTTTTGTTCAACAAAATTTTATTTCTTACGACTTTTCGTAAAATATGTTAATGCCATCTGAAAGAGGAACAGATAAATGCCGCCCATTTATGCAATTAAAAAAATTTAAATGTCTCTTATTAGATAAGGCATATTTTCGTATGATAAGGTACTTCTTTTTCAATGATTTCGAGGATATTTTAGTTTCGATCAAAAAAATTTTATTTCTTACGACTTTTCGTAAAATATGTTAATGCCATCTGAAAGAGGAACAGATAAGCTTTCCATTGAGCTTTTAGTCGAAGAAGTCGGTCGAACGATGCAAGACTTATTAGCAAAAAACTAATCGGTGGTCAACACGTTTCCATCCTACTGCCGACTCTTTTCGCAAAGTACTTTTCTATAATTGTAGTATTTAATGGGAAAAAATTTTTTTTATTTTTTTTTTATTAAAACTTTGCTTTATTTATTGAATCTTCTCTTTATGAGACTAACAATAAGTTTGCAGATCTTATGCCTATATATTAACTAGCAGTTCTTTTGAACTGCAGATAGGTTGCGGGGCCCTAGGGTCTATCGCTGGGTTGGAAGGTCATTTCGACGAAGACGGGATTGGCTGCTCAACCTTGTTAATCTTCTGGCGAGATGGTTAGGGTGCGTAGAAAGCTTGCTGTAGTATTGTTCCTTGAGTTCTGCTATTACATCTCTGACTGGTTGAATATTTAAATCTTTTTGTATGTTTTCGTTTCGAACATACCACGGTGCCCCGGTGATGGTTCTCAATATCTTTGACTGGGTTCTCTGAATGATTTCAATGTTGCTACTGCTAGCGTTTCCCCATAACTGGGAGCCGTAGGTCCAGATAGGTTTGAGAACAGAATTGTAGAGCAGGACTTTGTAGTCAAGACTAAGGGAAGAGCGAGCGTTGATAAGACAGTGGAGGCTATTTGCTTTTAGTTTTAAATGCGTTCTCTTGGCCTCGATGTGCCTGCGCCATGTGAGTCTTCTATCGAGGTGTACTCCGAGGTATGTCACTTCGTTTGTTTGCGGAAGCGTAGTGTTGTTTAACATCAGCGGTGGGCAATCTTGCCTGTTTAGAGTGAACGTAACGTGTTTGCATTTTTGTTCGTTGACTTTTATTCGCCAGTCAGCTAGCCATTTTTCTATGTCGACCAGGTGAAGAGCTAACTGCGCTGTTGCTTGCATAGGGCATCTGGAACGGCTGAGAATAGCTGTATCGTCAGCAAAGGTGGATGTTGTTAGACGTCTGCTTGTTGGGATGTCTGATGTGTAGAGGACATATAACGTAGGACCGAGTACGCTACCTTGAGGAACTCCAGCTCTAATGGTGTGGTCGTCGGACATATCACTGTTACATCTCACTGTAAACTTCCTGTCGTAGAGGTATGACTTTAGTAGCTTGTGCGTGTTGTTTGGAAGCATTGTTTTAATTTTATGCATTAAACCGTCTAACCAAACTCTGTCGAATGCTTGTGAGACATCCAAAAATATTGCTGTGCAGTATTCTCGATTTTCAAACGCGCTTCGTATTTCTGATGTTATGCGATTAACCTGCTCAATAGTTCCGTGTTTTTCACGAAAGCCGAACTGGTGTGAAGGGATTTTGTTGTGTGTTCTCAGGAATGAGTTGATCCGAGTTAGCACGCATTTTTCGAAAAGTTTTGATAGACACGATAATAAACTTATAGGTCTGTACGACGAGGGAATCGTGTGGTCTTTTCCTGGCTTTGGTATCATTATGATGATAGACTTTTTCCATCTTTCTGGAAAATAGCCAAGTTTAGTGATGGCATTGAAGAGCTTCGCGATAGTGCAAACAGCACAATATGGGAGCTCAATAATCATTTTTGGGGTTATTAAATCGCAGCCCGGTGATTTTTTTGGGTTCAGTTCCTTTTTGATAATATTAGCGATTTCGTTTGGTCGAAACTCGATTGGGTCACGTTGAAGCTCGGCGTCGTTTGTTAATGCTGGTAGTGTAGTCGCATTTGTGCAAGGATTTGGTTGAAACACATTTTCAAGGTGGGTGGCAAATGTTCTTGCTCTATCTTCGTCGCTGCGGGCCCAGCCGCCTGCAGGGTTTCCTATAGGCATCACGGTTTCTGTCGGTGAGCTTAGGGTTGGGTGAGCTCTCCACAGTGAGTTTCTTGTATTGGATGTGGATAGTTGTTCTATGTACCGGCGTTGGGTATATGCTTCTTCTTGCTTTAACGCTTTAGAGAGGTTGCGTGCGGCGCTCTTAAGCCTATGTCGTGCAGATGGCGATCTGGTTGATTGCCATTCTCGACGTAAGCGTCGCTTTTCGATAACGAGCTGCTCGATTTGTAGATTCGTCTTCTTTTGGTTACGTGGAGCTTGCGCCGTTTGAGGTGTTGAGATACGAGCTGCGGTAACGAAGACTGATTCTAGATTGTTTACGAAGCTGTCGATCTCAGCTTCAACGGTTAGGGGAGGATCTAGCTCAATGTGTGAGCTAAAATATTTTTTGTAACTGACCCAGTTGGTTTTATGCGAGGTCAATCTAATTGGTTGATCTACGGTTTTTGGATGTCGAAGTAGGTTAATTAATACAGGCGAGTGATCAGACGAGAGATCTGAAAGACTTTCGGCGCTTAGCAGGGTTCGGGGAATATTTTTTGTTATTGCAAAGTCAATTAGGTCGGGTAGTTTATTGGGGTCAGCCGGCCAGTATGTTGGTCTGCCGGGAGAGAGATGGTCGAGCTTATTGCTGGCTTTTATAATTGCATTGTATAATTGTTTTCCTTTTGGGGTCACTAGACGAGATCCCCAGTGAGTGTGCTTGGCATTGTAATCTCCTGCTGCTATGAAGTGTTCTCCGAGTGTGTTAAAGAACTGCATGAACTCAGTTTCAGATATATTGAAGCGAGGTGGGCAGTATACGGCGGCTAGTGTTAGATGGTTACCACTATCTAATTGTATGTTTATAGATGTGGCCTGTAGATAGTTTTCTGCAAATCTTCTATGGCAGTGGTGTTTTAGACGGTTTCTAATCAGAATACCAGTCCCCCCATGTGCTTTACCATCAGGATGGTTTGTTCCATAAAATACGTAACCTCGTATGTTAAAATTATATTTGTTTGTAAGGTGTGTTTCTGAGAGTAGCATTACGTCAATGTGTTTGTCAAGTAGAAATTGAGCTAGCTCAAGTTTGTGCTGTGAGACGCCATTAGCATTCCACGTAGATATGCGTAGGGAAGGCATGGTGTATTTGGACTGTTGTGAAATCAGCATTTGTATCAGTAGATTTTGGTTACGCATTAAATCCTGCATAGTTGTCCGCATAAAAGACATAAACTCCATTAGACTTTGCTGCATGGTTGATAACATTGCTTCAAAGTTGCTTTGTTGCTGCCCCGGCATTTGGTGGTGTTGAGTCGCGTTTAAATCTGCATGTGCTAGTTGTGGGTTCGGCGTGTTTGGGGTAGGGGGAACCAGTCCTGATTTTAGAGCACTGGCAAATGTCACGTTTTTGGTTGAGATTCCGCCAAGTGAAGATCTGGCTGCGGTCGAGAAGAAAACGTCTGGGTTTAATTTAGATGGTGTAAATGTAGGCTGTGCGTTTTGAGAGCGTGTAGTGGTCACTCGCTGGTGGATTCGTGTTTTGAGTTCCTTGTATATTGGGCAACCTTTATAGTTAGCTGTGTGGTTACCACCACAGTTGGCGTATTTTTTTGTGCTGGCGTCGTCTTTGCTCGCTGGGCAGTGTGTAATGTCGTGAAGCTCTCCACAAGCTACACACACGGGGCGCAGAGTACAATACGACCTTGTATGGCCATATTCTTGGCAATTCGTACATTGTACGGGACCATTGCGTTTGTGCGGTTCTTTTACGGTGATTCTGCGGTGCAGTAGAAATTGAAGTTTGTATATCGGGTGCACTTCGTTTTTCTTTAGCGGCTTGCTTTCTGGATTAAGTTCTACCTTAAAGAGTGGTTGCGGCTTTCTATCCTTATTTTGGATGTTGAAAACAGTTTTGGCACTGAATCCTTTCTCTTGTAACGCGTTGATTACTTCCGCAGGAGTGACTTCAGGCTCTATGCCCTTTAGTACGACTTGCAGGCCTTTGCTGCTTTTTAGCTGGTACGTATAGAAGTTCTTTTTGTTGTCGCTCAGGTACTTCGACAGTACTCTGTAGTTATCTTCGGACTTAGTTTGTACCTTTGTTTCATGTATATTTCCCTTTACAAGGGGGATTATATGAAAGTTGTCCTTTCCAATAAGCTCGATAAATTTGCTGACTAAGGCGTTGCAGCTTTTTTCACGGATGTAAATTGGTGGTGGCTTTGGCATTCTTTTAACGCTTTCTGTTTCGGGGGCCAGATCAGAAGTGTTATCTGCCAGAATTTTGAACCTGTTGGTATTATCAGGCGTTTCGCTTGGTGGTAGGCTGAAGCTAACACGGGTAATTTTCGGCTTCGAGTTTAGGGCGCTCAACTTTCTTTTAAATCGAATGTAGCGATCCATTCCAGTCTGTACGGCCGGCCTTTTTGTTTCTTTGTTTGCGTTTTCTTTAGGTAATGTTGCGCCAGTTATATTTGCATTGGCAATTGGACTGGCAGTTGATACCGTTGAAGTTGTTGTTGTACTTACTGTTGAGGTAGTTAGTGACATTGTTGTACTAGTCGTCGTAGATGGGCACAGGTCTCTCTGGCCAGTACATATCTGCTGATGAGCGGACACGGCGCTCTGTGGCGTTTGAGACGTGGACGGTAGCGACGGAGAGCAAGAACGCGCTCTCCCGCTCGCTACGTGCAATAGTTCGTGCGCTACATTGGTCATTGCCCTCGATCGCTCTAGAGCTGTAGTATTTTCTGTTGACGCGGCGTTATAGGTGAAATACGCGTTGTTCCGTTGCAAAGAGAGCCGACGCTCGTCTTGCTTACGCTGCAGTTCACTGCGAGTTTCGATTTCTTTTGAACTCATTGTATTAATAGAGATTTGGTTTTAATTGTTTTTTATTGTTTATTGTGGCTAATCAATTGATTAATTAGTTGATAGATTTGTGCGAATTTATCGCACTAAGCGTCTTTTCGCGATATACACTAATTATTATTAGATCTTTCACTGCACTGATGGGTTTTAAGTTAATTTTCCGGAGCACAAGAAAAACACGTCCGTACTTGACGGAATTCGCACGTTCACGAATTAAACGAATTTTTTGTCCAAGTAAAAAAACTATTAATTCTGAATAAAATGCCACCCATTTATGCGATTCAAAAAATTTAAATTTCTCTTATTAGATAAGGCATATTTTCGTCTGATAAGGTACTTCGTCTTCAATGATTTCGAGGATATTTTAGTTCCGATAAAAAAAAATTTTATTTCTTACGACTTTTCGTAAAATATGTTAATGCTATCTGAAAGAGGAACAGATAAGTTTTCCATCGAGCTCTTAGTCGAAGAAGTCGGTCGAACGATGCAAGAGTTATTAGCAAAAAACTAATCGGTGGTCAACACGTTTCCATCCTACTGCCGACTCTTTTCGCAAAGTACTTTTCTATAATTGTAGTATTTAATGGGAAAAAATTTTTTTTATTTTTTTTTTATTAAAACTTTGCTTTATTTATTGAATCTTCTCTTTATGAGACTAACAATAAGTTTGCAGATCTTATGCCTATATATTAACTAGCAGTTCTTTTGAACTGCAGATAGGTTGCGGGGCCCTAGGGTCTATCGCTGGGTTGGAAGGTCATTTCGACGAAGACGGGATTGGCTGCTCAACCTTGTTAATCTTCTGGCGAGATGGTTAGGGTGCGTAGAAAGCTTGCTGTAGTATTGTTCCTTGAGTTCTGCTATTACATCTCTGACTGGTTGAATATTTAAATCTTTTTGTATGTTTTCGTTTCGAACATACCACGGTGCCCCGGTGATGGTTCTCAATATCTTTGACTGGGTTCTCTGAATGATTTCAATGTTGCTACTGCTAGCGTTTCCCCATAACTGGGAGCCGTAGGTCCAGATAGGTTTGAGAACAGAATTGTAGAGCAGGACTTTGTAGTCAAGACTAAGGGAAGAGCGAGCGTTGATAAGACAGTGGAGGCTATTTGCTTTTAGTTTTAAATGCGTTCTCTTGGCCTCGATGTGCCTGCGCCATGTGAGTCTTCTATCGAGGTGTACTCCGAGGTATGTCACTTCGTTTGTTTGCGGAAGCGTAGTGTTGTTTAACATCAGCGGTGGGCAATCTTGCCTGTTTAGAGTGAACGTAACGTGTTTGCATTTTTGTTCGTTGACTTTTATTCGCCAGTCAGCTAGCCATTTTTCTATGTCGACCAGGTGAAGAGCTAACTGCGCTGTTGCTTGCATAGGGCATCTGGAACGGCTGAGAATAGCTGTATCGTCAGCAAAGGTGGATGTTGTTAGACGTCTGCTTGTTGGGATGTCTGATGTGTAGAGGACATATAACGTAGGACCGAGTACGCTACCTTGAGGAACTCCAGCTCTAATGGTGTGGTCGTCGGACATATCACTGTTACATCTCACTGTAAACTTCCTGTCGTAGAGGTATGACTTTAGTAGCTTGTGCGTGTTGTTTGGAAGCATTGTTTTAATTTTATGCATTAAACCGTCTAACCAAACTCTGTCGAATGCTTGTGAGACATCCAAAAATATTGCTGTGCAGTATTCTCGATTTTCAAACGCGCTTCGTATTTCTGATGTTATGCGATTAACCTGCTCAATAGTTCCGTGTTTTTCACGAAAGCCGAACTGGTGTGAAGGGATTTTGTTGTGTGTTCTCAGGAATGAGTTGATCCGAGTTAGCACGCATTTTTCGAAAAGTTTTGATAGACACGATAATAAACTTATAGGTCTGTACGACGAGGGAATCGTGTGGTCTTTTCCTGGCTTTGGTATCATTATGATGATAGACTTTTTCCATCTTTCTGGAAAATAGCCAAGTTTAGTGATGGCATTGAAGAGCTTCGCGATAGTGCAAACAGCACAATATGGGAGCTCAATAATCATTTTTGGGGTTATTAAATCGCAGCCCGGTGATTTTTTTGGGTTCAGTTCCTTTTTGATAATATTAGCGATTTCGTTTGGTCGAAACTCGATTGGGTCACGTTGAAGCTCGGCGTCGTTTGTTAATGCTGGTAGTGTAGTCGCATTTGTGCAAGGATTTGGTTGAAACACATTTTCAAGGTGGGTGGCAAATGTTCTTGCTCTATCTTCGTCGCTGCGGGCCCAGCCGCCTGCAGGGTTTCCTATAGGCATCACGGTTTCTGTCGGTGAGCTTAGGGTTGGGTGAGCTCTCCACAGTGAGTTTCTTGTATTGGATGTGGATAGTTGTTCTATGTACCGGCGTTGGGTATATGCTTCTTCTTGCTTTAACGCTTTAGAGAGGTTGCGTGCGGCGCTCTTAAGCCTATGTCGTGCAGATGGCGATCTGGTTGATTGCCATTCTCGACGTAAGCGTCGCTTTTCGATAACGAGCTGCTCGATTTGTAGATTCGTCTTCTTTTGGTTACGTGGAGCTTGCGCCGTTTGAGGTGTTGAGATACGAGCTGCGGTAACGAAGACTGATTCTAGATTGTTTACGAAGCTGTCGATCTCAGCTTCAACGGTTAGGGGAGGATCTAGCTCAATGTGTGAGCTAAAATATTTTTTGTAACTGACCCAGTTGGTTTTATGCGAGGTCAATCTAATTGGTTGATCTACGGTTTTTGGATGTCGAAGTAGGTTAATTAATACAGGCGAGTGATCAGACGAGAGATCTGAAAGACTTTCGGCGCTTAGCAGGGTTCGGGGAATATTTTTTGTTATTGCAAAGTCAATTAGGTCGGGTAGTTTATTGGGGTCAGCCGGCCAGTATGTTGGTCTGCCGGGAGAGAGATGGTCGAGCTTATTGCTGGCTTTTATAATTGCATTGTATAATTGTTTTCCTTTTGGGGTCACTAGACGAGATCCCCAGTGAGTGTGCTTGGCATTGTAATCTCCTGCTGCTATGAAGTGTTCTCCGAGTGTGTTAAAGAACTGCATGAACTCAGTTTCAGATATATTGAAGCGAGGTGGGCAGTATACGGCGGCTAGTGTTAGATGGTTACCACTATCTAATTGTATGTTTATAGATGTGGCCTGTAGATAGTTTTCTGCAAATCTTCTATGGCAGTGGTGTTTTAGACGGTTTCTAATCAGAATACCAGTCCCCCCATGTGCTTTACCATCAGGATGGTTTGTTCCATAAAATACGTAACCTCGTATGTTAAAATTATATTTGTTTGTAAGGTGTGTTTCTGAGAGTAGCATTACGTCAATGTGTTTGTCAAGTAGAAATTGAGCTAGCTCAAGTTTGTGCTGTGAGACGCCATTAGCATTCCACGTAGATATGCGTAGGGAAGGCATGGTGTATTTGGACTGTTGTGAAATCAGCATTTGTATCAGTAGATTTTGGTTACGCATTAAATCCTGCATAGTTGTCCGCATAAAAGACATAAACTCCATTAGACTTTGCTGCATGGTTGATAACATTGCTTCAAAGTTGCTTTGTTGCTGCCCCGGCATTTGGTGGTGTTGAGTCGCGTTTAAATCTGCATGTGCTAGTTGTGGGTTCGGCGTGTTTGGGGTAGGGGGAACCAGTCCTGATTTTAGAGCACTGGCAAATGTCACGTTTTTGGTTGAGATTCCGCCAAGTGAAGATCTGGCTGCGGTCGAGAAGAAAACGTCTGGGTTTAATTTAGATGGTGTAAATGTAGGCTGTGCGTTTTGAGAGCGTGTAGTGGTCACTCGCTGGTGGATTCGTGTTTTGAGTTCCTTGTATATTGGGCAACCTTTATAGTTAGCTGTGTGGTTACCACCACAGTTGGCGTATTTTTTTGTGCTGGCGTCGTCTTTGCTCGCTGGGCAGTGTGTAATGTCGTGAAGCTCTCCACAAGCTACACACACGGGGCGCAGAGTACAATACGACCTTGTATGGCCATATTCTTGGCAATTCGTACATTGTACGGGACCATTGCGTTTGTGCGGTTCTTTTACGGTGATTCTGCGGTGCAGTAGAAATTGAAGTTTGTATATCGGGTGCACTTCGTTTTTCTTTAGCGGCTTGCTTTCTGGATTAAGTTCTACCTTAAAGAGTGGTTGCGGCTTTCTATCCTTATTTTGGATGTTGAAAACAGTTTTGGCACTGAATCCTTTCTCTTGTAACGCGTTGATTACTTCCGCAGGAGTGACTTCAGGCTCTATGCCCTTTAGTACGACTTGCAGGCCTTTGCTGCTTTTTAGCTGGTACGTATAGAAGTTCTTTTTGTTGTCGCTCAGGTACTTCGACAGTACTCTGTAGTTATCTTCGGACTTAGTTTGTACCTTTGTTTCATGTATATTTCCCTTTACAAGGGGGATTATATGAAAGTTGTCCTTTCCAATAAGCTCGATAAATTTGCTGACTAAGGCGTTGCAGCTTTTTTCACGGATGTAAATTGGTGGTGGCTTTGGCATTCTTTTAACGCTTTCTGTTTCGGGGGCCAGATCAGAAGTGTTATCTGCCAGAATTTTGAACCTGTTGGTATTATCAGGCGTTTCGCTTGGTGGTAGGCTGAAGCTAACACGGGTAATTTTCGGCTTCGAGTTTAGGGCGCTCAACTTTCTTTTAAATCGAATGTAGCGATCCATTCCAGTCTGTACGGCCGGCCTTTTTGTTTCTTTGTTTGCGTTTTCTTTAGGTAATGTTGCGCCAGTTATATTTGCATTGGCAATTGGACTGGCAGTTGATACCGTTGAAGTTGTTGTTGTACTTACTGTTGAGGTAGTTAGTGACATTGTTGTACTAGTCGTCGTAGATGGGCACAGGTCTCTCTGGCCAGTACATATCTGCTGATGAGCGGACACGGCGCTCTGTGGCGTTTGAGACGTGGACGGTAGCGACGGAGAGCAAGAACGCGCTCTCCCGCTCGCTACGTGCAATAGTTCGTGCGCTACATTGGTCATTGCCCTCGATCGCTCTAGAGCTGTAGTATTTTCTGTTGACGCGGCGTTATAGGTGAAATACGCGTTGTTCCGTTGCAAAGAGAGCCGACGCTCGTCTTGCTTACGCTGCAGTTCACTGCGAGTTTCGATTTCTTTTGAACTCATTGTATTAATAGAGATTTGGTTTTAATTGTTTTTTATTGTTTATTGTGGCTAATCAATTGATTAATTAGTTGATAGATTTGTGCGAATTTATCGCACTAAGCGTCTTTTCGCGATATACACTAATTATTATTAGATCTTTCACTGCACTGATGGGTTTTAAGTTAATTTTCCGGAGCACAAGAAAAACACGTCCGTACTTGACGGAATTCGCACGTTCACGAATTAAACGAATTTTTTGTCCAAGTAAAAAAACTATTAATTCTGAATAAAATGCCACCCATTTATGCGATTCAAAAAATTTAAATTTCTCTTATTAGATAAGGCATATTTTCGTCTGATAAGGTACTTCGTCTTCAATGATTTCGAGGATATTTTAGTTCCGATAAAAAAAAATTTTATTTCTTACGACTTTTCGTAAAATATGTTAATGCTATCTGAAAGAGGAACAGATAAGTTTTCCATCGAGCTCTTAGTCGAAGAAGTCGGTCGAACGATGCAAGAGTTATTAGCAAAAAACTAATCGGTGGTCAACACGTTTCCATCCTACTGCCGATTCTTTTCGCAAAGTACTTTTCTATAATTGTAGTATTTAATGGGAAAAAATTAAACGAATTTTTTGTCCAAGTAAAAAAACTATTAATTCTGAATAAAATGCCACCCATTTATGCAATTAAAAAAATTTAAATGTCTCGGTCGAAGGATGCAAGAGTTATTAGCAAAAAACTAATCGGTGGTCAACACGTTTCCATCCTACTGCCGATTCTTTTCGCAAAGTACTTTTCTATAATTGTAGTATTTAATAGCAAAAAATTAAACGGAGTTTTTGTTTATGTAAAAATCTTTTAATTCCGAATAAAATGCCACCCATTTATGCAATAAAAAAAAATTTAAATGTCTCTTATTAGATAGGGCATATTTTCGTATGATAAGGTACTTCTTTTTCAATGATTTCGAGGTTATTTTAGTTTTGATCAAAAAAATTTTATTTCTTACGACTTTTCGTAAAATATGTTAATGCCATCTGAAAGAGGAACAGATAAATGCCGCCCATTTATGCAATTAAAAAAATTTAAATGTCTCTTATTAGATAAGGCATATTTTCGTATGATAAGGTACTTCTTTTTCAATGATTTCGAGGATATTTTAGTTTCGATCAAAAAAATTTTATTTCTTACGACTTTTCGTAAAATATGTTAATGCCATCTGAAAGAGGAACAGATAAGCTTTCCATTGAGCTTTTAGTCGAAGAAGTCGGTCGAACGATGCAAGAGTTATTAGCAAAAAACTAATCGGTGGTCAACACGTTTCCATCCTACTGCCGATTCTTTTCGCAAAGTACTTTTCTATAATTGTAGTATTTAATGGGAAAAAAACTAAACGAATTTTTTGTCAAAGTAAAAAAACTATTAATTCTGAATAAAATGCCACCCATTTATGCAATTAAAAAAACTTAAATGCCTCTTATTAGATAAGGCATATTTTCGTCTGATAAAGTACTTCTTCTTCAATGATTTCGAGGATATTTTAGTTTTGATCAAAAAAATTTTATTTCTTACGACTTTTCGTAAAATATGTTAATGCCATCTGAAAGAGGAACAGATAAGTTTTCCATCGAGCTCTTAGTCGAAGAAGTCGGTCGAAGGATGCAAGAGTTATTAGCAAAAAACTAATCGGTGGTCAACACGATTCCGTCCTAATGCCGATTCTTTTCGCAAAGTACTTTTCTATAATTCTAGTATTTAATGGGAAAAAATTAAACGGAGTTTTTGTTTATGTAAAAAAACTATTAATTCTGAATAAAATGCCACCCATTTATGCAATTAAAAAAGTTTAAATGTCTCTTATTAGATAAGGCATATTTTCGTCTGATAAGGTACTTCTTTTTCAATGATTTCGAGGATATTTTAGTTTTGATCAAAAAAATTTTATTTCTTACGACTTTTCGTAAAATATGTTAATGCTATCTGAAAGAGGAACAGATAAGTTTTCCATCGAGCTCTTAGTCGAAGAAGTCGGTCGAACGATGCAATAGTTATTAGCAAAAAACTAATCGGTGGTCAACACGTTTCCATCCTACTGCCGATTCTTTTCGCAAAGTACTTTTCTATAATTGTAGTATTTAATGGGAAAAAATTAAACGAATTTTTTGTCCAAGTAAAAAAACTATTAATTCTGAATAATTAACGATTGAACGATTAAAAAAATTTAAATGTCTCTTATTAGATAAGGCATATTTTCGTATGATAAGGTACTTCTTTTTCAATGATTTCGAGGATATTTTAGTTTTGTTCAACAAAATTTTATTTTTTACGACTTTTCGTAAAATATGTTAATGCCATCTGAAAGAGGAACAGATAAATGCCGCCCATTTATGCAATTAAAAAAATTTAAATGTCTCTTATTAGATAAGGCATATTTTCGTCCTATAAGGTACTTCTTTTTCAATGATTTCGAGGATATTTTAGTTTTGATCAAAAAAATTTTATTTCTTACGACTTTTCGTAAAATATGTTAATGCCATCTGAAAGAGGAACAGATAAATGCCGCCCATTTATGCAATTAAAAAAATTGAAATTTCTCTTATTAGATAAGGCATATTTTCGTATGATAAGGTACTTCTTTTTCAATGATTTCGAGGATATTTTAGTTTTGATCAAAAAAATTTTATTTCTTACGACTTTTCGTAAAATATGTTAATGCCATCTAAAAGAGGAACAGATAAATGCCGCCCATTTATGCAATTTAAAAAATTTAAATGTCTCTTATTAGATAAGGCTTATTTTCGTATGATAAGGTACTTCTTTTTCAATGATTTCGAGGATATTTTAGTTTCGATCAAAAAAATTTTATTTCTTACGACTTTTCGTAAAATATGTTAATGCCATCTGAAAGAGGAACAGATAAGCTTTCCATTGAGCTTTTAGTCGAAGAAGTCGGTCGAACGATGCAAGAGTTATTAGCAAAAAACTAATCGGTGGTCAACACGATTCCGTCCTAATGCCGATTCTTTTCGCAAAGTACTTTTCTATAATTCTAGTATTTAATGGGAAAAATTAAACGGAGTTTTTGTTTATTTAAAAAAACTATTAATTCTGAATAAAATGCCACCCATTTATGCAATTAAAAAAACTTAAAAATTTAAATGTCTCTTATTAGATAAGGCATATTTTCGCCTGATAAAGTACTTCTTCTTCAATGATTTCGAGGATATTTTTGTTTTGATCAAAAAAATTTTATTTCTTACGACTTTTCGTAAAATATGTTAATGCCATCTGAAAGAGGAACAGATAAGCTTTCCATCGAGCTCTAATTCGAAGTAGTCGGTCGAAGGATGCAAGAGTTATTAGCAAAAATCTGATCGGTGGTCAACACGATTCCGTCCTACTGCCGATTCTTTTCGCAAAGTACTTTTCTATAATTCTAGTATTTAATGGGAAAAAATTAAACGGAGTTTTTGTTAATGTAAAAAAACTATTAATTCTGAATAAAATGCCACCCATTTATGCGATTAAAAAAATTTAAATGTCTCTTATTAGATAAGGCATATTTTCGTCTGATAAGGTACTTCTTTTTCAATGATTTCGAGGATATTTTAGTTTTGTTCAACAAAATTTTATTTCTTACGACTTTTCGTAAAATATGTTAATGCCATCTGAAAGAGGAACAGATAAGCTTTCCATTGAGCTTTTAGTCGAAGAAGTCGGTCGAACGATGCAAGAGTTATTAGCAAAAAACTAATCGGTGGTCAACACGTTTCCATCCTACTGCCGATTCTTTTCGCAAAGTACTTTTCTATAATTGTAGTATTTAATGGGAAAAAATTAAACGAATTTTTTGTCCAAGTAAAAAAACTATTAATTCTGAATAAAATGCCACCCATTTATGCGATTAAAAAAATTTAAATGTCTCTTATTAGATAAGGCATATTTTCGTCTGATAACGTACTTCTTTTTCAATGATTTCGAAGATATTTTAGTTTTGATCAAAAAAATTTTATTTCTTACGACTTTTCGTAAAATATGTTAATGCTATCTGAAAGAGGAACAGATAAGTTTTCCATCGAGCTCTTAGTCGAAGAAGTCGGTCGAACGATGGAAGAGTTATTAGCAAAAAACTAATCGGTGGTCAACACGTTTCCATCCTACTGCCGATTCTTTTCGCAAAGTACTTTTCTATAATTGTAGTATTTAATGGGAAAAAATTAAACGAATTTTTTGTCCAAGTAAAAAAACTATTAATTCTGAATAAAATGCCACCCATTTATGCAATTAAAAAAACTTAAATGTCTCTTATTAGATAAGGCATATTTTCGTCTGATAAGGTACTTCTTTTTCAATGATTTCGAGGATATTTTAGTTTTGATCAAAAAAATTTTATTTCTTACGACTTTTCGTAAAATATGTTAATGCCATCTGAAAGAGGAACAGATAAGTTTTCCATCGAGCTCTTAGTCGAAGAAGTCGGTCGAAGGATGCAAGAGTTATTAGCAAAAAACTAATCGGTGGTCAACACGATTCCGTCCTAATGCCGATTCTTTTCCCAAAGTACTTTTCTATAATTCTAGTATTTAATGGGAAAAAATTAAACGGAGTTTTTGTTTATGTAAAAAAACTATTAATTCTGAATAAAATGCCACCCATTTATGCGATTAAAAAAATTTAAATGTCTCTTATTAGATAAGGCATATTTTCGTCCTATAAGGCACTTCTTTTTCAATGATTTCGAAGATATTTTAGTTTTGATCAAAAAAATTTTATTTCTTATGACTTTTCGTAAAATATGTTAATGCCATCTGAAAGAGGAACAGATAAGTTTTCCATCGAGCTCTAATTCGAAGTAGTCGGTCGAAGGATGCAAGAGTTGTTAGAAAAAATCTGATCGGTGGTCAACACGATTTCGTCCTACTGCCGATTCTTTTCGCAAAATGCTTTTCTATAATTGTAGTATTTAATGGGAAAAAATTGAACGAATTTTTTGTCCAAGTAAAAAAACTATTAATTCTGAATAAAATGCCACCCATTTATGCAATTCAAAAAACTTAAATGTCTCTTATTAGATAAGGCATATTTTCGTCTGATAAGGTACTTCGTCTTCAATGATTTCGAGGATATTTTAGTTCCGATCAAAAAAATTTTATTTCTTACGACTTTTCGTAAAATATGTTAATGCTATCTGAAAGAGGAACAGATAAGTTTTCCATCGAGCTCTTAGTCGAAGAAGTCGGTCGAACGATGCAAGAGTTATTAGCAAAAAACTAATCGGTGGTCAACACGTTTCCATCCTACTGCCGATTCTTTTCGCAAAGTACTTTTCTATAATTGTAGTATTTAATGGGAAAAAATTAAACGAATTTTTTGTCCAAGTAAAAAAACTATTAATTCTGAATAAAATGCCACCCATTTATGCGATTAAAAAAATTTAAATGTCTCTTATTAGATAAGGCATATTTTCGTCTGATAACGTACTTCTTTTTCAATGATTTCGAAGATATTTTAGTTTTGATCAAAAAAATTTTATTTCTTACGACTTTTCGTAAAATATGTTAATGCTATCTGAAAGAGGAACAGATAAGTTTTCCATCGAGCTCTTAGTCGAAGAAGTCGGTCGAACGATGGAAGAGTTATTAGCAAAAAACTAATCGGTGGTCAACACGTTTCCATCCTACTGCCGATTCTTTTCGCAAAGTACTTTTCTATAATTGTAGTATTTAATGGGAAAAAATTAAACGAATTTTTTGTCCAAGTAAAAAAACTATTAATTCTGAATAAAATGCCACCCATTTATGCAATTAAAAAAACTTAAATGTCTCTTATTAGATAAGGCATATTTTCGTCTGATAAGGTACTTCTTTTTCAATGATTTCGAGGATATTTTAGTTTTGATCAAAAAAATTTTATTTCTTACGACTTTTCGTAAAATATGTTAATGCCATCTGAAAGAGGAACAGATAAGTTTTCCATCGAGCTCTTAGTCGAAGAAGTCGGTCGAAGGATGCAAGAGTTATTAGCAAAAAACTAATCGGTGGTCAACACGATTCCGTCCTAATGCCGATTCTTTTCCCAAAGTACTTTTCTATAATTCTAGTATTTAATGGGAAAAAATTAAACGGAGTTTTTGTTTATGTAAAAAAACTATTAATTCTGAATAAAATGCCACCCATTTATGCGATTAAAAAAATTTAAATGTCTCTTATTAGATAAGGCATATTTTCGTCCTATAAGGCACTTCTTTTTCAATGATTTCGAAGATATTTTAGTTTTGATCAAAAAAATTTTATTTCTTATGACTTTTCGTAAAATATGTTAATGCCATCTGAAAGAGGAACAGATAAGTTTTCCATCGAGCTCTAATTCGAAGTAGTCGGTCGAAGGATGCAAGAGTTGTTAGAAAAAATCTGATCGGTGGTCAACACGATTTCGTCCTACTGCCGATTCTTTTCGCAAAATGCTTTTCTATAATTGTAGTATTTAATGGGAAAAAATTGAACGAATTTTTTGTCCAAGTAAAAAAACTATTAATTCTGAATAAAATGCCACCCATTTATGCAATTCAAAAAACTTAAATGTCTCTTATTAGATAAGGCATATTTTCGTCTGATAAGGTACTTCGTCTTCAATGATTTCGAGGATATTTTAGTTCCGATCAAAAAAATTTTATTTCTTACGACTTTTCGTAAAATATGTTAATGCTATCTGAAAGAGGAACAGATAAGTTTTCCATCGAGCTCTTAGTCTAAGAAGTCGGTCGAACGATGCAAGAGTTATTAGCAAAAAACTAATCGGTGGTCAACACGTTTCCATCCTACTGCCGATTCTTTTCGCAAAGTACTTTTCTATAATTGTAGTATTTAATGGGAAAAAATTAAACGAATTTTTTGTCCAAGTAAAAAAACTATTAATTCTGAATAAAATGCCACCCATTTATGCAATTAAAAAAATTTAAATGTCTCGGTCGAAGGATGCAAGAGTTATTAGCAAAAAACTAATCGGTGGTCAACACGTTTCCATCCTACTGCCGATTCTTTTCGCAAAGTACTTTTCTATAATTGTAGTATTTAATAGCAAAAAATTAAACGGAGTTTTTGTTTATGTAAAAATCTTTTAATTCCGAATAAAATGCCACCCATTTATGCAATAAAAAAAAATTTAAATGTCTCTTATTAGATAGGGCATATTTTCGTATGATAAGGTACTTCTTTTTCAATGATTTCGAGGTTATTTTAGTTTTGATCAAAAAAATTTTATTTCTTACGACTTTTCGTAAAATATGTTAATGCCATCTGAAAGAGGAACAGATAAATGCCGCCCATTTATGCAATTAAAAAAATTTAAATGTCTCTTATTAGATAAGGCATATTTTCGTATGATAAGGTACTTCTTTTTCAATGATTTCGAGGATATTTTAGTTTCGATCAAAAAAATTTTATTTCTTACGACTTTTCGTAAAATATGTTAATGCCATCTGAAAGAGGAACAGATAAGCTTTCCATTGAGCTTTTAGTCGAAGAAGTCGGTCGAACGATGCAAGAGTTATTAGCAAAAAACTAATCGGTGGTCAACACGTTTCCATCCTACTGCCGATTCTTTTCGCAAAGTACTTTTCTATAATTGTAGTATTTAATGGGAAAAAAACTAAACGAATTTTTTGTCAAAGTAAAAAAACTATTAATTCTGAATAAAATGCCACCCATTTATGCAATTAAAAAAACTTAAATGCCTCTTATTAGATAAGGCATATTTTCGTCTGATAAAGTACTTCTTCTTCAATGATTTCGAGGATATTTTAGTTTTGATCAAAAAAATTTTATTTCTTACGACTTTTCGTAAAATATGTTAATGCCATCTGAAAGAGGAACAGATAAGTTTTCCATCGAGCTCTTAGTCGAAGAAGTCGGTCGAAGGATGCAAGAGTTATTAGCAAAAAACTAATCGGTGGTCAACACGATTCCGTCCTAATGCCGATTCTTTTCGCAAAGTACTTTTCTATAATTCTAGTATTTAATGGGAAAAAATTAAACGGAGTTTTTGTTTATGTAAAAAAACTATTAATTCTGAATAAAATGCCACCCATTTATGCAATTAAAAAAGTTTAAATGTCTCTTATTAGATAAGGCATATTTTCGTCTGATAAGGTACTTCTTTTTCAATGATTTCGAGGATATTTTAGTTTTGATCAAAAAAATTTTATTTCTTACGACTTTTCGTAAAATATGTTAATGCTATCTGAAAGAGGAACAGATAAGTTTTCCATCGAGCTCTTAGTCGAAGAAGTCGGTCGAACGATGCAATAGTTATTAGCAAAAAACTAATCGGTGGTCAACACGTTTCCATCCTACTGCCGATTCTTTTCGCAAAGTACTTTTCTATAATTGTAGTATTTAATGGGAAAAAATTAAACGAATTTTTTGTCCAAGTAAAAAAACTATTAATTCTGAATAATTAACGATTGAACGATTAAAAAAATTTAAATGTCTCTTATTAGATAAGGCATATTTTCGTATGATAAGGTACTTCTTTTTCAATGATTTCGAGGATATTTTAGTTTTGTTCAACAAAATTTTATTTCTTACGACTTTTCGTAAAATATGTTAATGCCATCTGAAAGAGGAACAGATAAGTTTTCCATCGAGCTCTTAGTCGAAGAAGTCGGTCGAAGGATGCAAGAGTTATTAGCAAAAAACAAATCGGTGGTCAACACGATTCCGTCCTAATGCCGATTCTTTTCCCAAAGTACTTTTCTATAATTCTAGTATTTAATGGGAAAAAATTAAACGGAGTTTTTGTTTATGTAAAAAAACTATTAATTCTGAATAAAATGCCACCCATTTATGCGATTAAAAAAATTTAAATGTCTCTTATTAGATAAGGCATATTTTCGTCCTATAAGGCACTTCTTTTTCAATGATTTCGAGGATATTTTAGTTTTGATCAAAAAAATTTTATTTCTTATGACTTTTCGTAAAATATGTTAATGCCATCTGAAAGAGGAACAGATAAGTTTTCCATCGAGCTCTAATTCGAAGTAGTCGGTCGAAGGATGCAAGAGTTGTTAGAAAAAATCTGATCGGTGGTCAACACGATTTCGTCCTACTGCCGATTCTTTTCGCAAAATGCTTTTCTATAATTGTAGTATTTAATGGGAAAAAATTGAACGAATTTTTTGTCCAAGTAAAAAAACTATTAATTCTGAATAAAATGCCACCCATTTATGCAATTCAAAAAACTTAAATGTCTCTTATTAGATAAGGCATATTTTCGTCTGATAAGGTACTTCTTTTTCAATGATTTCGAGAATATTTTAGTTTTGATCAAAAAATTTTTATTTCTTACGACTTTTCGTAAAATATGTTAATGCCATCTGAAAGAGAAAACAGATAAGTTTTCCATCGAGCTTTTAGTCGAAGAAGTCGGTCGAAGGATGCAAGAGTTATTAGCAAAAAACTAATCGGTGGTCAACACGATTCCGTCCTAATGCCGATTCTTTTCCCAAAGTACTTTTCTATAATTCTAGTATTTAATGGGAAAAAATTAAACGGAGTTTTTGTTTATGTAAAAAAACAATTAATTCTGAATAAAATGCCACCCATTTATGCGATTAAAAAAATTTAAATGTCTCTTATTAGATAAGGCATATTTTCGTCCTATAAGGTACTTCTTTTTCAATGATTTTGAGGATATTTTAGTTTTGTTGATTACACAAAACATAGAAAAACAATTAAACATTTACACACCTCATATTTACGGCTATTCTAAATCTCTGTTGATCAGTGTCGTCATATTATTTCCTATTATTGCACTATTTTCCTTCATTATTGTCATATCTCGTCAGTTTTTTCGTCTAAATTTTGTTTTGTCCACTGCGATTGAAGCCGCATATATGAAACTAGTTTGTTCTGTGTCTTCTTTATGGTTTATTGCTTTGTCCCCCCTCTGTTGAATACGTAGGCTTTCTAGTGTCATTCGCGTTCTCTCTCTTCTCTCTACGTCTAATATCTTTGCATTGTCAAAATCTGCCGTGTGTCCAGTTGTTGTTATGTGTTGTGCTAGTGCTGTGTTTGTTTTGCACTTCTTCACGTCCCCTTTATGCTCTGTCATTCTTATGTTCAGCGCGCGTTTTGTTGTCCCCACATACACTCCGTCACATCGTTCACCTTCTTTTCCTTTACATTTAATTTCGTAGACCACATTTTGTATATTGTTTTTGTCGACCTTGTCTTTCGTGTTTGTAAACATAGACCGTATATTAGTATGTGCCTTGTATGCATATTTAAAATTGGTGATCTCTTTTGGCATAATTTTATCCAATGTTTCCTTGTTTGTCAGTTTTTCTACATACGGAACGCTGATGTACATTTTATCGTCATTATTTGTTTTGTTTTTGTCTGTCCTTTTCATGGTCACCTTTGTAATTAGATCATCGATCAGCCGCTCTGGATAGTTATTTTTGGTCATCATTGTTTTGATTTTAATGTATGTGCTTGGTCTGTATATAGTGTCTGTTAGTGCATAAGCTTTTGTTATTATATTTTTGACTGTGTTGATTTTTTGATTTCGGGGTTGATTAGAATAAAAATTCATTATTCGTCCAGAGGCAATTCCTTTTGTATACCAGTCAAAAATTATTTTTCCATTTTGTTTTTCTATTTTAGCGTCCAAGTAGGCTATTTTATTGTCTTTTTCAGTCTCTAACGTAAATTGAATTCTCGTGTGTTGCTGGTTTAATGTGTCCAAAATCGTTTGTGCATCTCTTTCTTTTATAATGCAGAAAATGTCGTCAACGTATTTCGACAAATGTTTGATATATATGTTCTTTTTTGCCAAACTCTCAATTGCCATGTCTAATATTTTGTCCAGAATTATGGTCGCAATCGTTGGTGATATCGGATTGCCCATTGGCATACCGAAAATTTGGTTATATATAATCTTGTTGTATGACAAATAGGACAATGAGAATAGACCCCACCCAAACACTAATGAAAAAGAACAATTTAATCATCAACAATTTACACAAAAATAACTACATTGACAAAGGATTAAAGCTACGACTATACTGTTCAGGAGGACTCGCACCACGGATATACGGACTACCGAAAATACATAAGGAAGGCATACCACTTAGACCAATATCATCTTCGGTTAAGGTACCATGCTACAAACTAGCAAAGCATATAGGGGACATCATCAAACACATCACATCAGAGACATACAATATACAAAATACAATGCAACTAAAAACGAAATTGGAAAACATAAAATTGAACGGCGATGAGATACTAGCATCATTTGATGTAGTGTCATTATTTACGAATATACCGACCAACATGGCTATCCAAAACATAATGGAAAGATGGGGGGAAATAGAAAAACATACAAAAATACCACGACAAGAATTCAAAGAAATTCTCAAATTCATCTTAAATGAGAATAACTATTTGTCATACAACAAGATTATATATAACCAAATTTTCGGTATGCCAATGGGCAATCCGATATCACCAACGATTGCGACCATAATTCTGGACAAAATATTAGACATGGCAATTGAGAGTTTGGCAAAAAAGAACATATATATCAAACATTTGTCGAAATACGTTGACGACATTTTCTGCATTATAAAAGAAAGAGATGCACAAACGATTTTGGACACATTAAACCAGCAACACACGTGAATTCAATTTACGTTAGAGACTGAAAAAGACAATAAAATAGCCTACTTGGACGCTAAAATAGAAAAACAAAATGGAAAAATAATTTTTGACTGGTATACAAAAGGAATTGCCTCTGGACGAATAATGAATTTTTATTCTAATCAACCCCGAAATCAAAAAATCAACACAGTCAAAAATATAATAACAAAAGCTTATGCACTAACAGACACTATATACAGACCAAGCACGTACATTAAAATCAAAACAATGATGACCAAAAATAACTATCCAGAGCGGCTGATCGATGATCTAATTACAAAGGTGACCATGAAAAGGACAGACAAAAACAAAACAAATAATGACGATAAAATGTACATCAGCGTTCCGTATGTAGAAAAACTGACAAAAAAGGAAACATTGGATAAAATTATGCCAAAAGAGATCACCAATTTTAAATATGCATACAAGGCACATACTAATATACGGTCTATGTTTACAAACACGAAAGACAAGGTCGACAAAAACAATATACAAAATGTGGTCTACGAAATTAAATGTAAAGGAAAAGAAGGTGAACGATGTGACGGAGTGTATGTGGGGACAACAAAACGCGCGCTGAACATAAGAATGACAGAGCATAAAGGGGACGTGATGAAGTGCAAAACAAACACAGCACTAGCACAACACATAACAACAACTGGACACACGGCAGATTTTGACAATGCAAAGATATTAGACGTAGAGAGAAGAGAGAGAACGTGAATGACACTAGAAAGCCTACGTATTCAACAGAGGGGGGACAAAGCAATAAACCATAAAGAAGACACAGAACAAACTAGTTTCATATATGCGGCTTCAATCGCAGTGGACAAAACAAAATTTAGACGAAAAAACTGACGAGATATGACAATAATGAAGGAAAATAGTGCAATAATAGGAAATAATATGACGACACTGATCAACAGAGATTTAGAATAGCCGTAAATATGAGGTGTGTAAATGTTTAATTGTTTTTCTATGTTTTGTGTAATCAACAAAGGTATGTTTTATAGAAAAAATTGTAAGCAGACTCCCTGAAGAAGGCAAGATATGTTTGCCGAAACGCGTAGGAGGATTAAGGACAAATTATTAATGTAAAATAATTTAAAAATAAAAAATAAATCGGCCTATATAACCCGCTTTTCAAATATATAAAAAACAAAACCGATATGGCCCAATAACGAAAACAAAAAAAAAAATTTATTTCTTACGACTTTTCGTAAAATATGTTAATGCCATCTGAAAGAGGAACAGATAAGTTTTCCATCGAGCTCTTAGTCGAAGAAGTCGGTCGAAGGATGCAAGAGTTATTAGCAAAAAACTAATCGGTGGTCAACACGATTCCGTCCTAATGCCGATTCTTTTCGCAAAGTACTTTTCTATAATTCTAGTATTTAATGGGAAAAAATTAAACGGAGTTTTTGTTTATGTAAAAAAACTATTAATTCTGAATAAAATGCCACCCATTTATGCGATTAAAAAAATTTAAATGTCTCTTATTAGATAAGGCATATTTTCGTCTGATAAGGTACTTCTTTTTCAATGATTTCGAGGATATATTAGTTTTGATAAAAAAATTTTATTTCTTACGACTTTTCGTAAAATATGTTAATGCCATCTGAAAGAGGAACAGATAAGTTTTCCATCGAGCTCTTAGTCGAAGAAGTCGGTCGAAGGATGCAAGAGTAATTAGCAAAAAACTAATCGAAGGTCAACACGATTCCGTCCTAATGCCGATTCTTTTCCCAAAGTACTTTTCTATAATTCTAGTATTTAATGGGAAAAAATTAAACGGAGTTTTTGTTTATGTAAAAAAACTATTAATTCTGAATAAAATGCCACCCATTTATGCGATTAAAAAAATTTAAATGTCTCTTATTAGATAAGGCATGTTTTCGTCTGATAAGGTACTTCTTTTTCAATGATTTCGAGGATATTTTAGTTTCGATCAAAAAAATTTTATTTCTCATGACTTTTCGTAAAATATGTTGATGCCATCTGAAAGAGGAACAGATTAGCATTCTATCGAGCTCTTATTCGAAGAAGTCGGTCGAAGGATGCAAGAGTTATTAGCAAAAAACTAATCGGTGGTCAACACGATTCCGTCCTAATGCCGATTCTTTTCCCAAAGTACTTTTCTATAATTCTAGTATTTAATGGGAAAAAATTAAACGGAGTTTTTGTTTATGTAAAAAAACAATTAATTCTGAATAAAATGCCACCCATTTATGCGATTAAAAAAATTTAAATGTCTCTTATTAGATAAGGCATATTTTCGTCTGATAAGGTACTTCTTTTCAATGATTTCGAGGATATTTTAGTTTTGTTCAACAAAATTTTATTTCTTACGACTTTTCGTAAAATATGTTAATGCCATCTGAAAGAGGAACAGATAAATGCCGCCCATTTATGCAATTAAAAAAATTTAAATGTCTCTTATTAGATAAGGCATATTTTCGTATGATAAGGTACTTCTTTTTCAATGATTTCGAGGATATTTTAGTTTCGATCAAAAAAATTTTATTTCATACGACTTTTCGTAAAATATGTTAATGCCATCTTAAAGAGGAACAGATAAGCTTTCCATTGAGCTTTTAGTCGAAGAAGTCTGTCGAACGATGCAAGAGTTATTAGCAAAAAACTAATCGGTGGTCAACACGTTTCCATCCTACTGCCGATTCTTTTCGCAAAGTACTTTTCTATAATTGTAGTATTTAATGGGAAAAAATTAAACGAATTTTTTTTCCAAGTAAAAAAACTATTAATTCTGAATAAAATGCCACCCATTTATGCAATTAAAAAAACTTAAATGCCTCTTATTAGATAAGGCATATTTTCGTCTGATAAAGTACTTCTTCTTTAATGATTTCGAGGATATTTTAGTTTTGATCAAAAAAATTTTTATATATTTGAAAAGCGGGTTATATAGGCCGATTTATTTTTTATTTTTAAATTATTTTACATTAATAATTTGTCCTTAATCCTCCTACGCGTTTCGGCAAACATATCTTGCCTTCTTCAGGGAGTCTGCTTACAATTTTTTCTATAAAACATACCTTTGTTGATTACACAAAACATAGAAAAACAATTAAACATTTACACACCTCATATTTACGGCTATTCTAAATCTCTGTTGATCAGTGTCGTCATATTATTTCCTATTATTGCACTATTTTCCTTCATTATTGTCATATCTCGTCAGTTTTTTCGTCTAAATTTTGTTTTGTCCACTGCGATTGAAGCCGCATATATGAAACTAGTTTGTTCTGTGTCTTCTTTATGGTTTATTGCTTTGTCCCCCCTCTGTTGAATACGTAGGCTTTCTAGTGTCATTCGCGTTCTCTCTCTTCTCTCTACGTCTAATATCTTTGCATTGTCAAAATCTGCCGTGTGTCCAGTTGTTGTTATGTGTTGTGCTAGTGCTGTGTTTGTTTTGCACTTCTTCACGTCCCCTTTATGCTCTGTCATTCTTATGTTCAGCGCGCGTTTTGTTGTCCCCACATACACTCCGTCACATCGTTCACCTTCTTTTCCTTTACATTTAATTTCGTAGACCACATTTTGTATATTGTTTTTGTCGACCTTGTCTTTCGTGTTTGTAAACATAGACCGTATATTAGTATGTGCCTTGTATGCATATTTAAAATTGGTGATCTCTTTTGGCATAATTTTATCCAATGTTTCCTTGTTTGTCAGTTTTTCTACATACGGAACGCTGATGTACATTTTATCGTCATTATTTGTTTTGTTTTTGTCTGTCCTTTTCATGGTCACCTTTGTAATTAGATCATCGATCAGCCGCTCTGGATAGTTATTTTTGGTCATCATTGTTTTGATTTTAATGTACGTGCTTGGTCTGTATATAGTGTCTGTTAGTGCATAAGCTTTTGCCACCCATTTATGCGATTAAAAAAATTTAAATGTCTCTTATTAGATAAGGCATATTTTCGTCTGATAAGGTACTTCTTTTTCAATGATTTCGAGGATATTTTAGTTTTGATCAAAAAAATTTTATTTCTTACGACTTTTCGTAAAATATGTTAATGCCATCTGAAAGAGGAACAGATAAGTTTTCCATCGAGCTCTAATTCGAAGTAGTCGGTCGAAGGATGCAAGAGTTGTTAGCAAAAATCTGATCGGTGGTCAACACGATTTCGTCCTACTGCCGATTCTTTTCGCAAAATGCTTTTCTATAATTGTAGTATTTAATGGGAAAAAATTAAACGAATTTTTTGTCCAAGTAAAAAAACTATTAATCTATAATATAAAAATGAATCGCAAAATGTGTTGGTAAGCGCATAACTCAACAACGCCTGGACCAATTTGGCCAATTCTTTTTTTTAAGTGTTCGTTGAAGTTCAAAGATGGTTTTTACGGCGAGAAAAATTCAAATAATTGCCGGAAAAATCCTAAAAACAGACCTTTTCTTTTTCCCATACAAACGTGCGACGTCGAAAGCATTAAACGTAACATGCTATGCTTCTTCTTATACGTCAGTATTGTTATGTGTTTGTTGATTGAAAGAGAACAAGAAAACTTTGAGAGAACGTACAAGCCAGAGAGTATTAAAATTAATTAATACTCTTTGCAAACCACACGCACTGTTGTTTCAACAATGAAGGTATGTACGGCCTGAAGGATTTGACTCCAAGTCATGTCAAATTAAAAAAAAATTTAAACAACAACAAACTGTCAATGTCAGTGTTGTTATACTTGGATTTTCACTACTGAGTTTGCTTTTGTCAACTGATACACGAAACAAACCATAGCTATGTATATCGTGTTTAGTGCAGTGTTTAGTTACCTATGATCACTTATTATTGAATGTGAGACAATAATCTATAGTATAATAAAAATAATGAATCGAAAAATATGTTGGTAAGCGCATAACTCAAAAACAGCTTCCGATTCAATGAAATTTTCAGTTAATCTTTAGATGGACCTCCTGAAGGTTGTTATAATGTTTTGGTATCAATCCGACCATTTTAACTGGTAGCCTCCTTACGGAAAGAAGAAGAAAAATAAACAATATTAAGATTTTGTGGACGCAAGCACGTACCATTCTTTGCTTCTTCTTACACTTTTGTATTGGTATGAGTGTGTTGTTTGCAAAGGGAACAAGAGAACGGTGAGAAAACGGAGGAGCATTACTTTCGAAATTGTGCTTCACTTCTTCTTCATCTTTTACATACAGCCACATATGTACACATATTAGTGTGTTTATACTCTTCACGTATGTAAATATTATTATGATTTTGTCACGGAGTTTGTAACCCCCAGAAGGAGAAAACTCCGACTATTGACCTGAAATTTTACAGCTTTACCACCATAAATCATTTGTCGGAACTGCAATGATCAGACCATTAGAACTGGTAGCACCCATACAGAATGAAGAAGAAAAATGAACAGAACTTAAATCGTTGAATGGAAAACTTTTTCGTTTTGGAAGATAGAGGGATGAAAAAAACATAGACAAACATAGTAGCTTTACGTACACAGACTACATTTCTGGAATTGTCATTAAGATCGGACCACTGAAACTGGTACTTATCATACAAAGTGAAGAAGAGGAAAAGACAGAAAATTTACGGCGTTGAAAGGAAAACTTTTTTTTTCTTAATTAATTGACTTACAACTTCACAACCTAATATCAATAAATTGCAAGTTTCCATATTAGCTTAAACAATGAAAATTGGTATATAGGCTATTAAAGTAAAGAGAAAGCAGATTCAATCCAAAAAATTGGCGTGGCATAAAAAGAGCTTGAAAAGTAAATAGTCTTCAGCAAGGCTGAATAGCGTTTTTTATACTCCTGCAAAAATAATATATATTTGCGATGCCATGAAGTTCGCTACGCAGAGAAGGAGATATCGCCGACCACATAAAGCATATATTATCTTCCTAAGACGAGTTAAAACAGTCATGTCCATATGTCTGCTTCAATACCAACTGCGAGCTCAGTTTTAACGATTTCAAAAAAAATAAAACGCAGAAAATTATCTTATCCTTTCAGGCAGTGTGTATGTAAAAAATCTGCATGATTGGATTGCTATTACATTTAGCTGCCGGTTAAAAATTAGATTTAGGCATCAAAAACGGTTTGATTTTAAAACTATCACCTTAATTTTTTTTACAAAAACATTTTAGACGTCAAAAAAGGCACTTTGCGAAAGAAACAATCGGTCAAAATAAGATTTTTGTTAGAAAAATATTTTATTAATTTTTAACTATTTTCCAAAATTTTATTAGAATCGAACATAAAGGCGTGGCCCCGACCATATAGAGAAACATCTTCAAAATAACATTTTGCTGTAAGCAAAGTCGCCAGAAGACTGTAAAGTGGAGAGTATTTTTCATTTTGCTAAAATGGAACAAAGGAACAATTAATCAAAAACATGGTTTTATTGTTCTTAAATATAAACAGATGGAATTTTGCAATCACATGTTTGTAAAGGTTTTGCCATAATTACAAGGCATTAAGAATGCTGAAACGCATTAACGGTAATTAGAGTTTCAAAACGCTGGAAAAATTATTTTAAAAAATTTAATTAATCTACGAAAACAAAATCTGGAAATAATATTGATGACTTCGAACCCAACAAGAATTGATAAATGAACGTGGCTGCTGCAACATATAATAAAAATTTAAAACGCCTATGTACCTGTATCTATAAGTCTGACATGAAGAAAATTTAGGAACTAATTGTGATAGAGTGTTAAAAGATTCAATCCTGGGCTATATGCAACAGTTCATCATACTTTGAGGGCGTAGCAAAGCGCGCCGGGTCAGCTAGTTCTGAATAAAATGCCGCCTGTTTATGCAATTAAAAAAATTTAAATGTCTCTTATTGGATAAGGCATATTTTCGTCTGATAAGGTACTTCTTTTTCAATGATTTCGAGGATATTTTAGTTTTGATCAAAAAAATTTTATTTCTTACGACTTTTCGTAAAAAATGTCAATGCCAACTGAAAGAGGAATAGATAAGCTTTTCATCGAGCTCTTAGTCGAAGAAGTCGGTCGAAGGATGCAAGAGTTATTAGCAAAAAACTAATCGGTGGTCAACACGATTCCGTCCTAATGCCGACTCTTTTCCCAAAGTACTTTCCTATAATTCTAGTATTTAATGGGAAAAAATTAAACGGAGTTTTTGTTTATGTAAAAAAACTATTAATTCTGAATAAAATGCCACCCATTTATGCGATTAAAAAAATTTAAATGTCTCTTATTAGATAAGGCATATTTTCGTCTGATAAAGTACTTCTTCTTCAATGATTTCGAGGATATTTTAGTTTTGATCAAAAAAATTTTATTTCTTACGACTTTTCGTAAAATATGTTAATGCCATCTGAAAGAGGAACAGATAAGTTTTCCATCGAGCTCTTAGTCGAAGAAGTCGGTCGAAGGATGCAAGAGTTATTAGCAAAAAACTAATCGGTGGTCAACACGATTCCGTCCTAATGCCGATTCTTTTCGCAAAGTACTTTTCTATAATTCTAGTATTTAATGGGAAAAATTAAACGGAGTTTTTGTTTATGTAAAAAAACTATTAATTCTGAATAAAATGCCACCCATTTATGCGATTAAAAAAATTTAAATGTCTCTTATTAGATAAGGCATATTTTCGTCCTATAAGGTACTTCTTTTTCAATGATTTCGAGGATATTTTAGTTTTGATCAAAAAAATTTTATTTCTTACGACTTTTCGTAAAATATGTTAATGCCATCTGAAAGAGGAACAGATAAGTTTTCCATCGAGCTCTTAGTCGAAGAAGTCGGTCGAACGATGCAAGAGTTATTAGCAAAAAACTAATCGGTGGTCAACACGTTTCCATCCTACTGCCGATTCTTTTCGCAAAGTACTTTTCTATAATTGTAGTATTTAATGGGAAAAAATTAAACGCATTTTTTGTCCAAGTAAAAAAACTATTAATTCTGAATAAAATGCCACCCATTTATGCGATTAAAAAAATTTAAATGTCTCTTATTAGAAAAGGCATATTTTCGTCTGATAAGGTACTTCTTTTTCAATGATTTCGAGGATATTTTAGTTTTGATCAAAAAAATATTATTTCTTACGTCTTTTCGTAAAATATGTTAATGCCATCTGAAAGAGGAACAGATAAGTTTTCCATCGAGCTCTTAGTCGAAGAAGTCGGTCGAAGGATGCAAGAGTTATTAGCAAAAAACTAATCGGTGGTCAAGACGATTCCGTCCTAATGCCGATTCTTTTCGCAAAGTACTTTTCTATAATTCTAGTATTTAATGGGAAAAAATTAAACGGAGTTTTTGTTTATGTAAAAAAACTATTAATTCTGAATAAAATGCCGCCTGTTTATGCAATTAAAAAAATTTAAATGTCTCTTATTGGATAAGGCATAATTTCGTCTGATAAGGTACTTCTTTTTCAATGATTTCGACGATATTTTAGTTTTGATCAAAAAAATTTTATTTCTTACGACTTTTCGTAAAATATGTTAATGTCATCTGAAAGAGGATTAGATAAGCTTTCCATCGAACTCTTAGTCGAAGAAGTCGGTCGAAGGATGCAAGAGTTATTAGCAAAAAACTAATCGGTGGTCAATACGATTCCGTCCTACTGCCGATTCTTTTCGCAAAGTACTTTTTATAATTCTAGTATTTAATGGAAAAAATTAAACGAATTTTTTGTCGATGTTAAAATCTATTAATTCTGAATAAAATGCCACCCATTTATGCGATTAAAAAAATTTAAATGTCTCTTATTAGATAAGGCATATTTTCGTCCTATAAGGTACTTCTTTTTCAATGATTTCGAGGATATTTTAGTTTTGATCAAAAAAATTTTATTTCTTACGACTTTTCGTAAAATATGTTAATGCCATCTGAAAGAGGAACAGATAAGTTTTCCATCGAGCTCTTAGTCGAAGAAGTCGGTCGAACGATGCAAGAGTTATTAGCAAAAAACTAATCGGTGGTCAACACGTTTCCATCCTACTGCCGATTCTTTTCGCAAAGTACTTTTCTATAATTGTAGTATTTAATGGGAAAAAATTAAACGCATTTTTTGTCCAAGTAAAAAAACTATTAATTCTGAATAAAATGCCACCCATTTATGCGATTAAAAAAATTTAAATGTCTCTTATTAGATAAGGCATATTTTCGTCTGATAAGGTACTTCTTTTTCAATGATTTCGAGGATATTTTAGTTTTGATCAAAAAAATTTTATTTCTTACGTCTTTTCGTAAAATATGTTAATGCCATCTGAAAGAGGAACAGATAAGTTTTCCATCGAGCTCTTAGTCGAAGAAGTCGGTCGAAGGATGCAAGAGTTATTAGCAAAAAACTAATCGGTGGTCAAGACGATTCCGTCCTAATGCCGATTCTTTTCGCAAAGTACTTTTCTATAATTCTAGTATTTAATGGGAAAAAATTAAACGGAGTTTTTGTTTATGTAAAAAAACTATTAATTCTGAATAAAATGCCGCCCATTTATGCAATTAAAAAAATTTAAATGTCTCTTATTAGATAAGGCATATTTTCGTATGATAAGGTACTTCTTTTTCAATGATTTCGAGGATATTTTAGTTTCGATCAAAAAAATTTTATTTCTTACGACTTTTCGTAAAATATGTTAATGCCATCTGAAAGAGGAACAGATAAGCTTTCCATTGAGCTTTTAGTCGAAGAAGTCGGTCGAACGATGCAAGAGTTATTAGCAAAAACCCAATCGGTGGTCAACACGATTCCGTCCTACTGCCGATTCTTTTCGCAAAGTACTTTTTATAATTCTAGTATTTAATGGAAAAAATTAAACGAATTTTTTGTCGATGTTAACATCTATTAATTCTGAATAAAATGCCACCCATTTATGAAATTAAAAAAATTTAAATGTCTCTTATTAGATAAGGCATATTTTCGTATGATAAGGTACTTCTTTTTCAATGATTTCGAGGATATTGTAGTTTCGATCAAAAAAATTTTATTTCTTACGACTTTTCGTAAAATATGTTAATGCCATCTGAAAGAGGAACAGATAAGCTTTCCATTGAGCTTTTAGTCGAAGAAGTCGGTCGAACGATGCAAGAGTTATTAGCAAAAAACTAATCGGTGGTCAACACGATTCCGTCCTAATGCCGATTCTTTTCGCAAAGTACTTTTCTATAATTCTAGTATTTAATGGGAAAAAATTAAACGAAGTTTTTGTTTATGTAAAAAAACTATTAATTCTGAATAAAATGCCACCCATTTATGCAATTAAAAAAACTTAAATGTCTCTTATTAGATAAGGCATATTTTCGTCTGATAAAGTACTTCTTCTTCAATGATTTCGAGGATATTTTAGTTTTGATCAAAAAAATTTTATTTCTCATGACTTTTCGTAAAATATGTTAATGCCATCTGAAAGAGGAACAGATAAGCTTTCCATCGAGCTCTAATTCGAAGTAGTCGGTCGAAGGATGCAAGAGTTGTTAGCAAAAATCTGATCGGTGGTCAACACGATTCCGTCCTACTGCCGATTCTTTTCGCAAAATGCTTTTCTATAATTGTAGTATTTAATGGGAAAAAATTAAACGGAGTTTTTGTTTATGTAAAAAAACTATTAATTCTGAATAAAATGCCACCCATTTATGCGATTAAAAAAATTTAAATGTCTCTTATTAGATAAGGCATATTTTCGTCCTATAAGGTACTTCTTTTTCAATGATTTCGAGGATATTTTAGTTTTGATCAAAAAAATTTTATTTCTTACGACTTTTCGTAAAATATGTTAATGCCATCTGAAAGAGGAACAGATAAGTTTTCCATCGAGCTCTTAGTCGAAGAAGTCGGTCGAACGATGCAAGAGTTATTAGCAAAAAACTAATCGGTGGTCAACACGTTTCCATCCTACTGCCGATTTTTTTCGCAAAGTACTTTTCTATAATTGTAGTATTTAATGGGAAAAAATTTAACGAATTTTTTGTCCAAGTAAAAAAACTATTAATTCTGAATAAAATGCCACCCATTTATGCGATTAAAAAAATTTAAATGTTTCTTATTAGATAAGGCATATTTTCGTCTGATAAGGTACTTCTTTTTCAATGATTTCGAGGATATTTTAGTTTTGTTCAACAAAATTTTATTTCTTACGACTTTTCGTAAAATATGTTAATGCCATCTCAAAGAGGAACAGATAAATACCGCCCATTTATGCAATTAAAAAAATTTAAATGTCTTTTATTAGATAAGGCATATTTTCGTCTGATAAGGTACTTCTTTTTCAATGATTTCGAGGATATTTTAGTTTCGATCAAAAAAATTTTATTTCTTACGACTTTTCGTAAAATATGTTAATGCCATCTGAAAGACGAACAGATAAGCTTTCCATTGAGCTTTTAGTCAAAGAAGTCGGTCGAACGATGCTAGATTTATTAGCAAAAAACTAATCGGTGGTCAACACGTTTCCGTCCTACTGCCGATTCTTTTCGCAAAGTACTTTTCTATAATTCTAGTATTTAATGGGCAAAAATTAAACGAATTTTTTGTCCATGTAAAAAACTATTAATTCTGAATAAAATGCCGCCTGTTTATGCAATTAAAAAAATTTAAATGTCTCTTATTGGATAAGGCATATTTTCGTCTGATAAGGTACTTCTTTTTCAATGATTTCGAGGATATTTTAGTTTCGATCAAAAAAATTTTATTTCTTACGACTTTTCGTAAAATATGTTAATGCCATCTGAACGAGGAACAGATAAGCTTTCCATCGAGCTCTTAGTCGAAGAAGTCGGTCGAAGGATGCAAGAGTTATTAGCAAAAAACTAATCGGTGGTCAACGCGATTCCGTCCTACTGCCGATTCTTTTCGCAAAGTACTTTTTATAATTCTAGTATTTAATGGAAAAAATTAAACGAATTTTTTGTCGATGTTAAAATCTATTAATTCTGAATAAAATGCCACCCATTTATGAAATTAAAAAAATTTAAATGTCTCTTATTAGATAAGGCATATTTTCGTATGATAAGGTACTTCTTTTTCAATGATTTCGAGGATATTGTAGTTTCGATCAAAAAAATTTTATTTCTTACGACTTTTCGTAAAATATGTTAATGCCATCTGAAAGAGGAACAGATAAGCTTTCCATTGAGCTTTTAGTCGAAGAAGTCGGTCGAACGATGCAAGAGTTATTAGCAAAAAACTAATCGGTGGTCAACACGATTCCGTCCTAATGCCGATTCTTTTCGCAAAGTACTTTTCTATAATTCTAGTATTTAATGGGAAAAAATTAAACGGAGTTTTTGTTTATGTAAAAAAACTATTAATTCTGAATAAAATGCCGCCTGTTTATGCAATTAAAAAAGTTTAAATGTCTCTTATTGGATAAGGCATATTTTCGTCTGATAAGGTACTTCTTTTTCAATGATTTCGAGGATATTTTAGTTTCGATCAAAAAAATTTTATTTCTCATGACTTTTCGTAAAATATGTTGATGCCATCTGAAAGAGGAACAGATTAGCATTCTATCGAGCTCTTATTCGAAGAAGTCGGTCGAAGGATGCAAGAGTTATTAGCAAAAAACTAATCGGTGGTCAACACGTTTCCATCCTACTGCCGATTCTTTTCGCAAAGTACTTTTCTATAATTGTAGTATTTAATGGGAAAAAATTAAACGGAGTTTTTGTTTATGTAAAAAAACAATTAATTCTGAATAAAATGCCACCCAGTTATGCGATTAAAAAAATTTAAATGTCTCTTATTAGATAAGGCATATTTTCGTCTGATAAAGTACTTCTTCTTTAATGATTTCGAGGATATTTTAGTTTTGATCAAAAAAATTTTTATATATTTGAAAAGCGGGTTATATAGGCCGATTTATTTTTTATTTTTAAATTATTTTACATTAATAATTTGTCCTTAATCCTCCTACGCGTTTCGGCAAACATATCTTGCCTTCTTCAGGGAGTCTGCTTACAATTTTTTCTATAAAACATACCTTTGTTGATTACACAAAACATAGAAAAACAATTAAACATTTACACACCTCATATTTACGGCTATTCTAAATCTCTGTTGATCAGTGTCGTCATATTATTTCCTATTATTGCACTATTTTCCTTCATTATTGTCATATCTCGTCAGTTTTTTCGTCTAAATTTTGTTTTGTCCACTGCGATTGAAGCCGCATATATGAAACTAGTTTGTTCTGTGTCTTCTTTATGGTTTATTGCTTTGTCCCCCCTCTGTTGAATACGTAGGCTTTCTAGTGTCATTCGCGTTCTCTCTCTTCTCTCTACGTCTAATATATTTGCATTGTCAAAATCTGCCGTGTGTCCAGTTGTTGTTATGTGTTGTGCTAGTGCTGTGTTTGTTTTGCACTTCTTCACGTCCCCTTTATGCGCTGTCATTCTTATGTTCAGCGCGCGTTTTGTTGTCCCCACATACACTCCGTCACATCGTTCACCTTCTTTTCCTTTACATTTAATTTCGTAGACCACATTTTGTATATTGTTTTTGTCGACCTTGTCTTTCGTGTTTGTAAACATAGACCGTATATTAGTATGTGCCTTGTATGCATATTTAAAATTGGTGATCTTTTTTGGCATAATTTTATCCAATGTTTCCTTGTTTGTCAGTTTTTCTACATACGGAACGCTGATGTACATTTTATCGTCATTATTTGTTTTGTTTTTGTCTGTCCTTTTCATGGTCACCTTTGTAATTAGATCATCGATCAGCCGCTCTGGATAGTTATTTTTGGTCATCATTGTTTTGATTTTAATGTACGTGCTTGGTCTGTATATAGTGTCTGTTAGTGCATAAGCTTTTGCCACCCATTTATGCGATTAAAAAAATTTTAATAGCTCTTATTAGATAAGGCATATTTTCGTCTGATAAGGTACTTCTTTTTCAATGATTTCGAGGATATTTTAGTTTTGATCAAAAAAATTTTATTTCTTACGACTTTTCGTAAAATATGTTAATGCTATCTGAAAGAGGAACAGATAAGTTTTCCATCGAGCTCTTAGTCGAAGAAGTCGGTCGAACGATGCAAGAGTTATTAGCAAAAAACTAATCGGTGGCCAACACGTTTCCATCCTACTGCCGATTCTTTTCGCAAAGTACTTTTCTATAATTGTAGTATATAATGGGAAAAAATTAAACGAATTTTTTGTCCAAGTAAAAAAACTATTATTTCTGAATAAAATGCCACCCATTTATGCAATTAAAACCAGTAAGGGCGGTATAGTTGAGTATTCTCAACTATATAATACCCTGTACACACACCTATGTTGATAACACGTTAAACATTCGCCGACAGCAAAAGCAGTGTACCACGATATGGTTTGTGTATTTGCTAATAGTGAGGCAGGGCTCACAGTGCAATGTTGCCATTAGATGGCGCTTTAGTACGGGTTTTGTTACAAAGCATTGCTGCAAAATTTTAGTGTGTTGGTCTTTGCGGGGAAAGTGGTAGTTTGTTGTATGCAGTTTTAAAAAGGTATGTTATCTGAGTTTGCATACAAAATTTCAGCATTGTATTCTTTATACTTTAGGAGATACAGCAATTTTAAGAAAAAAATGACCTTTTGTTGTGCTCGATGGGCGGGAAGGAATGGGCGTGGCAAAAATTCCTTCAAACTTGATCTAGTGTTCGACCACACGAGTCTATCTTCCAAATTTCAAGTCTCTAGCTCTAATAGTTTTCGCAGTGTTAAGTACGGTTTTTTTTACAAATAGGATAAAGCAGTGTTCAAAGCGCAATTTATGCCAAATTTCAACTTGTTTGTCTTTGCGTGGGTACACTGCGTTGAAAATGAAAGTTTGTGGTATGCAGTTTTAAAAAGGTATGGTTACTGAGTTTGCATACAAAATTTCAGCATTGTATCTATTATAGTTTAGGAGATACAGCAATTTTAAGAAAACAACTTTTTGAGGGGAAACAAAGGGGAGGGGGAAAAAATGTGGTATGCAGTTTTGTAGAGCTATACATACTGAGTCTACATACTCATTTTCATGTTTCTAACTCATCAGGTTTTCGAGCTACAGCCTTTTGAAAAAATGGGTGGTGCTCGATGGGCGGGAAGGAGTGGGCGTGACAAAAAATCCTTCAAACTTGATCTAGCGTTTGACCTCACGAGTCTATCCACCAAATTTCAAGTCTCTAGCTCTTATAGTTTTCGAGAACCATTGGTGAGGACGGACGGACGGACGGACGGACGGACGGACGGACGGACGGACAGACAGGGCTATATCAATTCGTCTTGTCATCCTGATCAAGAATATATATACTTTATAGGGTCCCCCTCCCCTCCTTCTATGCGTTACATACAAACCGTCTCAAACAAACTTAATATACCCTGATACACAGTGTGTGTACAGGGTATAAAAACTTAAATGTCTCTTATTAGATAAGGCATATTTTCGTCTGATAAGGTACTTCTTTTTCAATGATTTCGAGGATATTTTAGTTTTGATCAAAAAAATTTTATTTCTTACGACTTTTCGTAAAATATGTTAATGCCATCTGAAAGAGGAACAGATAAGTTTTCCATCGAGCTCTAATTCGAAGAAGTCGGTCGAAGGATGCAAGAGTTATTAGCAAAAAACTAATCGGTGGTCAACACGATTCCGTCCTAATGCCGATTCTTTTCCCAAAGTACTTTTCTATAATTCTAGTATTTAATGGGAAAAAATTAAACGGAGTTTTTGTTTATGTAAAAAAACTATTAATTCTGAATAAAATGCCACCCATTTATGCGATTAAAAAAATTTAAATGTCTCTTATTAGATAAGGCATATTTTCGTCCTATAAGGTACTTCTTTTTCAATGATTTCGAGGATATTTTAGTTTTGATCAAAAAAATTTTATTTCTTACGACTTTTCGTAAAATATGTTAATGCCATCTGAAAGAGGAACAGATAAGTTTTCCATCGAGCTCTAATTCGAAGTAGTCGGTCGAAGGATGCAAGAGTTGTTAGCAAAAATCTGATCGGTGGTCAACACGATTTCGTCCTACTGCCGATTCTTTTCGCAAAATGCTTTTCTATAATTGTAGTATTTAATGGGAAAAAATTAAACGAATTTTTTGTCCAAGTAAAAAAACTATTAATTCTGAATAAAATGCCGCCTGTTTATGCAATTAAAAAAATTTAAATGTCTCTTATTGGATAAGGCATATTTTCGTCTGATAAGGTACTTCTTTTTCAATGATTTCGAGGATATTTTAGTTTTGATCAAAAAAATTTTATTTCTTACGACTTTTCGTAAAAAATGTCAATGCCAACTGAAAGAGGAATAGATAAGCTTTTCATCGAGCTCTTAGTCGAAGAAGTCGGTCGAAGGATGCAAGAGTTATTAGCAAAAAACTAATCGGTGGTCAACACGATTCCGTCCTAATGCCGACTCTTTTCCCAAAGTACTTTCCTATAATTCTAGTATTTAATGGGAAAAAATTAAACGGAGTTTTTGTTTATGTAAAAAAACTATTAATTCTGAATAAAATGCCACCCATTTATGCGATTAAAAAAATTTAAATGTCTCTTATTAGATAAGGCATATTTTCGTCTGATAAAGTACTTCTTCTTCAATGATTTCGAGGATATTTTAGTTTTGATCAAAAAAATTTTATTTCTTACGACTTTTCGTAAAATATGTTAATGCCATCTGAAAGAGGAACATATAAGTTTTCCATCGAGCTCTTAGTCGAAGAAGTCGGTCGAAGGATGCAAGAGTTATTAGCAAAAAACTAATCGGTGGTCAACACGATTCCGTCCTAATGCCGATTCTTTTCGCAAAGTACTTTTCTATAATTCTAGTATTTAATGGGAAAAATTAAACGGAGTTTTTGTTTATGTAAAAAAACTATTAATTCTGAATAAAATGCCACCCATTTATGCGATTAAAAAAATTTAAATGTCTCTTATTAGATAAGGCATATTTTCGTCCTATAAGGTACTTCTTTTTCAATGATTTCGAGGATATTTTAGTTTTGATCAAAAAAATTTTATTTCTTACGACTTTTCGTAAAATATGTTAATGCCATCTGAAAGAGGAACAGATAAGTTTTCCATCGAGCTCTTAGTCGAAGAAGTCGGTCGAACGATGCAAGAGTTATTAGCAAAAAACTAATCGGTGGTCAACACGTTTCCATCCTACTGCCGATTCTTTTCGCAAAGTACTTTTCTATAATTGTAGTATTTAATGGGAAAAAATTAAACGCATTTTTTGTCCAAGTAAAAAAACTATTAATTCTGAATAAAATGCCACCCATTTATGCGATTAAAAAAATTTAAATGTCTCTTATTAGATAAGGCATATTTTCGTCTGATAAGGTACTTCTTTTTCAATGATTTCGAGGATATTTTAGTTTTGATCAAAAAAATTTTATTTCTTACGTCTTTTCGTAAAATATGTTAATGCCATCTGAAAGAGGAACAGATAAGTTTTCCATCGAGCTCTTAGTCGAAGAAGTCGGTCGAAGGATGCAAGAGTTTTTAGCAAAAAACTAATCGGTGGTCAAGACGATTCCGTCCTAATGCCGATTCTTTTCGCAAAGTACTTTTCTATAATTCTAGTATTTAATGGGAAAAAATTAAACGGAGTTTTTGTTTATGTAAAAAAACTATTAATTCTGAATAAAATGCCGCCTGTTTATGCAATTAAAAAAATTTAAATGTCTCTTATTGGATAAGGCATATTTTCGTCTGATAAGGTACTTCTTTTTCAATGATTTCGAGGATATTTTAGTTTTGATCAAAAAAATTTTATTTCTTACGTCTTTTCGTAAAATATGTTAATGCCATCTGAAAGAGGAACAGATAAGTTTTCCATCGAGCTCTTAGTCGAAGAAGTCGGTCGAAGGATGCAAGAGTTATTAGCAAAAAACTAATCGGTGGTCAAGACGATTCCGTCCTAATGCCGATTCTTTTCGTAAAAGTACTTTTCTATAATTCTAGTATTTAATGGGAAAAAATTAAACGGAGTTTTTGTTTATGTAAAAAAACTATTAATTCTGAATAAAATGCCGCCCATTTATGCAATTAAAAAAATTTAAATGTCTCTTATTAGATAAGGCATATTTTCGTATGATAAGGTACTTCTTTTTCAATGATTTCGAGGATATTTTAGTTTCGATCAAAAAAATTTTATTTCTTACGACTTTTCGTAAAATATGTTAATGCCATCTGAAAGAGGAACAGATAAGCTTTCCGTTGAGCTTTTAGTCGAAGAAGTCGGTCGAACGATGCAAGAGTTATTAGCAAAAACCCAATCGGTGGTCAACACGATTCCGTCCTACTGCCGATTCTTTTCGCAAAGTACTTTTCTATAATTCTAGTATTTAATGGGAAAAAATTAAACGAATTTTTTGTCCAAGTAAAAAAACTATTAATTCTGAATAAAATGCCACCCATTTATGCAATTAAAAAAACTTAAATGTCTCTTATTAGATAAGGCATATTTTCGTCTGATAAAGTACTTCTTCTTCAATGATTTCGAGGATATTTTAGTTTTGATCAAAAAAATTTTATTTCTTACGACTTTTCGTAAAATATGTTAATGCCATCTGAAAGAGGAACAGATAAATGCCGCCCATTTATGCAATTAAAAAAATTTAAATGTCTCTTATTAGATAAGGCATATTTTCGTCTGATAAGGTACTTCTTTTTCAATGATTTCGAGGATATTTTAGTTTCGATCAAAAAAATTTTATTTCTTACGACTTTTCGTAAAATATGTTAATGCCATCTGAAAGACGAACAGATAAGCTTTCCATTGAGCTTTTAGTCGAAGAAGTCGGTCGAACGATGCTAGATTTATTAGCAAAAAACTAATCGGTGGTCAACACGTTTCCGTCCTACTGCCGATTCTTTTCGCAAAGTACTTTTCTATAATTCTAGTATTTAATGGGCAAAAATTAAACGAATTTTTTGTCCATGTAAAAAACTATTAATTCTGAATAAAATGCCGCCTGTTTATGCAATTAAAAAAATTTAAATGTCTCTTATTGGATAAGGCATATTTTCGTCTGATAAGGTACTTCTTTTTCAATGATTTCGACGATATTTTAGTTTTGATCAAAAAAATTTTATTTTTTACGACTTTTCGTAAAATATGTTAATGTCATCTGAAAGAGGATTAGATAAGCTTTCCATCGAACTCTTAGTCGAAGAAGTCGGTCGAAGGATGCAAGAGTTATTAGCAAAAAACTAATCGGTGGTCAATACGATTCCGTCCTACTGCCGATTCTTTTCGCAAAGTACTTTTCTATAGTTCTAGTATTTAATGGGAAAAAATTAAACGGAGTTTTTGTTTATGTAAAAAACTATTAATTGTGAATAAAATGCCGCCCATTTATGCAATTAAAAAAATTTAAATGTCTCTTATTAGATAAGGCATATTTTCGTATGATAAGGTACTTCTTTTTCAATGATTTCGAGGATATTTTAGTTTCGATCAAAAAAATTTTATTTCTTACGACTTTTCGTAAAATATGTTAATGCCATCTGAAAGAGGAACAGATAAGCTTTCCATTGAGCTTTTAGTCGAAGAAGTTGGTCGAACGATGCAAGAGTTATTAGCAAAAAACCCAATCGGTGGTCAACGCGATTCCGTCCTACTGCCGATTCTTTTCGCAAAGTACTTTTTATAATTCTAGTATTTAATGGAAAAAATTAAACGAATTTTTTGTCGATGTTAAAATCTATTAATTCTGAATAAAATGCCACCCATTTATGAAATTAAAAAAATTTAAATGTCTCTTATTAGATAAGGCATATTTTCGTATGATAAGGTACTTCTTTTTCAATGATTTCGAGGATATTGTAGTTTCGATCAAAAAAATTTTATTTCTTACGACTTTTCGTAAAATATGTTAATGCCATCTGAAAGAGGAACATATAAGCTTTCCATCGAGCTCTAATTCGAAGTAGTCGGTCGAAGGATGCAAGAGTTGTTAGCAAAAATCTGATCGGTGGTCAACACGATTCCGTCCTACTGCCGATTCTTTTCGCAAAATGCTTTTCTATAATTGTAGTATTTAATGGGAAAAAATTAAACGGAGTTTTTGTTTATGTAAAAAAACTATTAATTCTGAACAAAATGCCGCCTGTTTATGCAATTAAAAAAATTTAAATGTCTCTTATTAGATAAGGCATATTTTCGTCTGATAAAGTACTTCTTCTTCAATGATTTCGAGGATATTTTAGTTTTGATCAAAAAAATTTTATTTCTTACGACTTTTCGTAAACTATGTTAATGTCATCTGAAAGAGGAACAGATAAATGCCGCCCATTTATGCAATTAAAAAAATTTAAATGTCTCTTATTAGATAAGGCATATTTTCGTATGATAAGGTACTTCTTTTTCAATGATTTCGAGGATATTTTAGTTTTGTTCAACAAAATTTTATTTCTTACGACTTTTCGTAAAATATGTTAATGCCATCTGAAAGAGGAACAGATAAATGCCGCCCATTTATGCAATTAAAAAAATTTAAATGTCTCTTATTAGATAAGGCATATTTTCGTCCTATAAGGTACTTCTTTTTCAATGATTTCGAGGATATTTTAGTTTTGTTCAACAAAATTTTATTTCTTACGACTTTTCGTAAAATATGTTAATGCCATCTGAAAGAGGAACATATAAGCTTTCCATTGAGCTTTTAGTCGAAGAAGTCGGTCGAACGATGCAAGAGTTATTAGCAAAAAACTAATCGGTGGTCAACACGATTCCGTCCTAATGCCGATTCTTTTCGCAAAGTACTTTTCTATAATTCTAGTATTTAATGGGAAAAAATTAAACGGAGTTTTTGTTTATGTAAAAAAACTATTAATTCTGAATAAAATGCCGCCTGTTTATGCAATTAAAAAAATTTAAATGTCTCTTATTAGATAAGGCATATTTTCGTCTGATAAAGTACTTCTTCTTCAATGATTTCGAGGATATTTTAGTTTTGATCAAAAAAATTTTATTTCTTACGACTTTTCGTAAAATATGTTAATGCCATCTGAAAGAGGAACAGATAAATGCCGCCCATTTATGCAATTAAAAAATTTTAAATGTCTCTTATTAGATAAGGCATGTATTCGTATGATAAGGTACTTCTTTTTGAATGATTTCGAGGATATTTTATTTTTGTTCAACAAAATTTTATTTCTTACGACTTTTCGTAAAATATGTTAATGCCATCTGAAAGAGGAGCAGATAAATGCCGCCAATTTATGCAATTAAAAAAATTTAAATGTCTCTTATTATATAAGGCATATTTTCGTCCTATAAGGTACTTCTTTTTCAATGATTTCGAGGATATTTTAGTTTTGTTCAACAAAATTTTGTTTCTTAAGACTTTTCGTAAAATATGTTAATGCCATCTGAAAGAGGAACAGATAAATGCCGCCCATTTATACAATTAAAAAAATGTAAATGTCTCTTATTAGATAAGGCATATTTTCGTATGATAAGTTACTTCTTTTTCAATGATTTCGAGGATATTTTAGTTTCGATCAAAAAAATTTTATTTCTTACGACTTTTCCTAAAATATGTTAATGCCATCAGAGGAACAGATAAGCTTTCGATCGAGCTTTTAGTCGAAGAAGTCGGTTGAACGATGCAAGAGTTATTAGCAAAAAACTAATCGGTGGTCAACACGTTTCCATCCTACTGCCGATTCTTTTCGCAAAGTACTTTTCTATAATTCTAGTATTTAATGGGAAAAAATTAAACGAATTTTTTGTCCAAGTAAAAAAACTATTAATTCTGAATAAAATGCCACCCATTTATGCAATTAAAAAAACTTAAATGTCTCTTATTAGATAAGGCATATTTTCGTCTGATAAAGTACTTCTTCTTCAATGATTTCGAGGATATTTTAGTTTTGATCAAAAAAATTTTATTTCTTACGACTTTTCGTAAAATATGTTAATGCCATCTGAAAGAGGAACAGATAAATGCCGCCCATTTATGCAATTAAAAAAATTTAAATGTCTCTTATTAGATAAGGCATATTTTCGTCTGATAAGGTACTTCTTTTTCAATGATTTCGAGGATATTTTAGTTTCGATCAAAAAAATTTTATTTCTTACGACTTTTCGTAAAATATGTTAATGCCATCTGAAAGAGGAACAGATAAGCTTTCCATTGAGCTTTTAGTCGAAGAAGTCGGTCGAACGATGCAAGAGTTATTAGCAAAAACCCAATCGGTGGTCAACACGATTCCGTCCTACTGCCGATTCTTTTCGCAAAGTACTTTTCTATAATTCTAGTATTTAATGGAAAAAATTAAACGAATTTTTTGTCGATGTTAAAAACTATTAATTCTGAATAAAATGCCACCCATTTATGAAATTAAAAAAATTTAAATGTCTCTTATTAGATAAGGCATATTTTCGTATGATAAGGTACTTCTTTTTCAATGATTTCGAGGATATTTTAGTTTCGATCAAAAAAATTTTATTTCTTACGACTTTTCGTAAAATATGTTAATGCCATCTGAAAGAGGAACAGATAAGCTTTCCATTGAGCTTTTAGTCGAAGAAGTCGGTCCAACGATGCAAGAGTTATTAGCAAAAAACTAATCGGTGGTCAACACGATTCCGTCCTAATGCCGATTCTTTTCGCAAAGTACTTTTCTATAATTCTAGTATTTAATGGGAAAAAATTAAACGGAGTTTTTGTTTATATAAAAAACCTATTAATTCTGAATAAAATGCCACCCATTTATGCAATTAAAAAAACTTAAATGTCTCTTATTAGATAAGGCATATTTTCGTATGATAAGGTACTTCTTTTTCAATGATTTCGAGGATATTTTAGTTTCGATCAAAAAAATTTTATTTCTTACGACTTTTCGTAAAATATGTTAATGCCATCTGAAAGAAGAACAGATAAGCTTTCCATTGAGCTTTTAGTCGAAGAAGTCGGTCGAACGATGCAAGAGTTATTAGCAAAAAACTAATCGGTGGTCAACACGATTCCGTCCTAATGCCGATTCTTTTCGCAAAGTACTTTTCTATAATTCTAGTATTTAATGGGAAAAAATTAAACGGAGTTTTTGTTTATGTAAAAAAACTATTAATTCTGAATAAAATGCCACCTGTTTATGCAATTAAAAAAATTTAAATGTCTCTTATTAGATAAGGCATATTTTCGTCTGATAAGGTACTTCTTTTTCAATGATTTCGAGGATATTTTAGTTTCGATCAAAAAAATTTTATTTCTCATGACTTTTCGTAAAATATGTTGATGCCATCTGAAAGAGGAACAGATTAGCTTTCCATCGAGCTCTTATTCGAAGAAGTCGGTCGAAGGATGCAAGAGTTATTAGCAAAAAACTAATCGGTGGTCAACACGTTTCCGTCCTAATGCCGATTCTTTTCGCAAAGTACTTTTCTATAATTCTAGTATTTAATGGGAAAAAATTAAACGGAGTTTTTGTTTATGTAAAAAAACTATTAATTCTGAACAAAATGCCGCCTGTTTATGCAATTAAAAAAATTTAAATGTCTCTTATTAGATAAGGCATATTTTCGTCTGATAAAGTACTTCTTCTTCAATGATTTCGAGGATATTTTAGTTTTGATCAAAAAAATTTTATTTCTTACGACTTTTCGTAAAATATGTTAATGCCATCTGAAAGAGGAACAGATAAATGCCGCCCATTTATGCAATTAAAAAATTTTAAATGTCTCTTATTAGATAAGGCATGTATTCGTATGATAAGGTACTTCTTTTTGAATGATTTCGAGGATATTTTATTTTTGTTCAACAAAATTTTATTTCTTACGACTTTTCGTAAAATATGTTAATGCCATCTGAAAGAGGAGCAGATAAATGCCGCCAATTTATGCAATTAAAAAAATTTAAATGTCTCTTATTATATAAGGCATATTTTCGTCCTATAAGGTACTTCTTTTTCAATGATTTCGAGGATATTTTAGTTTTGTTCAACAAAATTTTGTTTCTTAAGACTTTTCGTAAAATATGTTAATGCCATCTGAAAGAGGAACAGATAAATGCCGCCCATTTATACAATTAAAAAAATGTAAATGTCTCTTATTAGATAAGGCATATTTTCGTATGATAAGGTACTTCTTTTTCAATGATTTCGAGGATATTTTAGTTTCGATCAAAAAAATTTTATTTCTTACGACTTTTCCTAAAATATGTTAATGCCATCAGAGGAACAGATAAGCTTTCGATCGAGCTTTTAGTCGAAGAAGTCGGTTGAACGATGCAAGAGTTATTAGCAAAAAACTAATCGGTGGTCAACACGTTTCCATCCTACTGCCGATTCTTTTCGCAAAGTACTTTTCTATAATTCTAGTATTTAATGGGAAAAAATTAAACGAATTTTTTGTCCAAGTAAAAAAACTATTAATTCTGAATAAAATGCCACCCATTTATGCAATTAAAAAAACTTAAATGTCTCTTATTAGATAAGGCATATTTTCGTCTGATAAAGTACTTCTTCTTCAATGATTTCGAGGATATTTTAGTTTTGATCAAAAAAATTTTATTTCTTACGACTTTTCGTAAAATATGTTAATGCCATCTGAAAGAGGAACAGATAAATGCCGCCCATTTATGCAATTAAAAAAATTTAAATGTCTCTTATTAGATAAGGCATATTTTCGTCTGATAAGGTACTTCTTTTTCAATGATTTCGAGGATATTTTAGTTTCGATCAAAAAAATTTTATTTCTTACGACTTTTCGTAAAATATGTTAATGCCATCTGAAAGAGGAACAGATAAGCTTTCCATTGAGCTTTTAGTCGAAGAAGTCGGTCGAACGATGCAAGAGTTATTAGCAAAAACCCAATCGGTGGTCAACACGATTCCGTCCTACTGCCGATTCTTTTCGCAAAGTACTTTTCTATAATTCTAGTATTTAATGGAAAAAATTAAACGAATTTTTTGTCGATGTTAAAAACTATTAATTCTGAATAAAATGCCACCCATTTATGAAATTAAAAAAATTTAAATGTCTCTTATTAGATAAGGCATATTTTCGTATGATAAGGTACTTCTTTTTCAATGATTTCGAGGATATTTTAGTTTCGATCAAAAAAATTTTATTTCTTACGACTTTTCGTAAAATATGTTAATGCCATCTGAAAGAGGAACAGATAAGCTTTCCATTGAGCTTTTAGTCGAAGAAGTCGGTCCAACGATGCAAGAGTTATTAGCAAAAAACTAATCGGTGGTCAACACGATTCCGTCCTAATGCCGATTCTTTTCGCAAAGTACTTTTCTATAATTCTAGTATTTAATGGGAAAAAATTAAACGGAGTTTTTGTTTATATAAAAAACCTATTAATTCTGAATAAAATGCCACCCATTTATGCAATTAAAAAAACTTAAATGTCTCTTATTAGATAAGGCATATTTTCGTATGATAAGGTACTTCTTTTTCAATGATTTCGAGGATATTTTAGTTTCGATCAAAAAAATTTTATTTCTTACGACTTTTCGTAAAATATGTTAATGCCATCTGAAAGAAGAACAGATAAGCTTTCCATTGAGCTTTTAGTCGAAGAAGTCGGTCGAACGATGCAAGAGTTATTAGCAAAAAACTAATCGGTGGTCAACACGATTCCGTCCTAATGCCGATTCTTTTCGCAAAGTACTTTTCTATAATTCTAGTATTTAATGGGAAAAAATTAAACGGAGTTTTTGTTTATGTAAAAAAACTATTAATTCTGAATAAAATGCCACCTGTTTATGCAATTAAAAAAATTTAAATGTCTCTTATTAGATAAGGCATATTTTCGTCTGATAAGGTACTTCTTTTTCAATGATTTCGAGGATATTTTAGTTTCGATCAAAAAAATTTTATTTCTCATGACTTTTCGTAAAATATGTTGATGCCATCTGAAAGAGGAACAGATTAGCTTTCCATCGAGCTCTTATTCGAAGAAGTCGGTCGAAGGATGCAAGAGTTATTAGCAAAAAACTAATCGGTGGTCAACACGTTTCCGTCCTAATGCCGATTCTTTTCGCAAAGTACTTTTCTATAATTCTAGTATTTAATGGGAAAAAATTAAACGGAGTTTTTGTTTATGTAAAAAAACTATTAATTCTGAACAAAATGCCGCCTGTTTATGCAATTAAAAAAATTTAAATGTCTCTTATTAGATAAGGCATATTTTCGTCTGATAAAGTACTTCTTCTTCAATGATTTCGAGGATATTTTAGTTTTGATCAAAAAAATTTTATTTCTTACGACTTTTCGTAAAATATGTTAATGCCATCTGAAAGAGGAACAGATAAATGCCGCCCATTTATGCAATTAAAAAATTTTAAATGTCTCTTATTAGATAAGGCATGTATTCGTATGATAAGGTTCTTCTTTTTCAATGATTTCGAGGATATTTTAGTTTTGTTCAACAAAATTTTATTTCTTACGACTTTTCGTAAAATATGTTAATGCCATCTGAAAGAGGAACAGATAAATGCCGCCCATTTATGCAATTAAAAAAATTTAAATGTCTCTTATTATATAAGGCATATTTTCGTCCTATAAGGTACTTATTTTTCAATGATTTCGAGGATATTTTAGTTTTGTTCAACAAAATTTTATTTCTTACGACTTTTCGTAAAATATGTTAATGCCATCTGAAAGAGGAACAGATAAATGCCGCCCATTTATGCAATTAAAAAAATTTAAATGTCTCTTATTAGATAAGGCATATTTTCGTATGATAAGGTACTTCTTTTTCAATGATTTCGAGGATATTTTAGTTTCGATCAAAAAAATTTTATTTCTTACGACTTTTCCTAAAATATGTTAATGCCATCAGAGGAACAGATAAGCTTTCGATCGAGCTTTTAGTCGAAGAAGTCGGTTGAACGATGCAAGAGTTATTAGCAAAAAACTAATCGGTGGTCAACACGTTTCCATCCTACTGCCGATTCTTTTCGCAAAGTACTTTTCTATAATTCTAGTATTTAATGGGAAAAAATTAAACGAATTTTTTGTCCAAGTAAAAAAACTATTAATTCTGAATAAAATGCCACCCATTTATGCAATTAAAAAAATTTAAATGTCTCTTATTAGATAAGGCATATTTTCGTCTGATAAAGTACTTCTTCTTCAATGATTTCGAGGATATTTTAGTTTTGATCAAAAAAATTGTATTTCTTACGACTTTTCGTAAAATATGTTAATGCCATCTGAAAGAGGAACAGATAAATGCCGCCCATTTATGCAATTAAAAAAATTAAATGTCTCTTATTAGATAAGGCATATTTTCGTATGATAAGGTACTTCTTTTTCAATGATTTCGAGGATATTTTAGTTTCGATCAAAAAAATTTTATTTCTTACGACTTTTCGCAAAATATGTTAATGCCATCTGAAAGAGGAACAGATAAATGCCGCCCATTTATGCAATTAAAAAAATTTAAATGTCTCTTATTAGATAAGGCATATTTCGTATGATAAGGTACTTCTTTTTCAATGATTTCGAGGATATTTTAGTTTTGATCAAAAAAATTTTATTTCTTACGACTTTTCGTAAAATATGTTAATGCCATCTGAAAGAGGAACAGATAAGCTTTCCATTGATCTTTTAGTCGAAGAAGTCGGTTGTACGATGCAAGAGTTATTAGCAAAAAACTAATCGGTGGTTAATGCCATCTGAAAGAGGAACAGATAAATGCCGCCCATTTATGCAATTAAAAAAATTTAAATGTCTCTTATTAGATAAGGCATATTTTCGTATGATAAGGTACTTCTTTTTCAATGATTTCGAGGATATTTTAGTTTTGTTCAACAAAATTTTATTTCTTACGACTTTTCGTAAAATATGTTAATGCCATCTGAAAGAGGAACAGATAAATGCCGCCCATTTATGCAATTAAAAAAATTTAAATGTCTCTTATTAGATAAGGCATATTTTCGTCCTATAAGGTACATCTTTTTCAATGATTTCGAGGATATTTTAGTTTTGTTCTACAAAATTTTATTTCTTACGACTTTTCGTAAAATATATTAATGCCATCTGAAAGAGGAACAGATAAATGCCGCCCATTTATGCAATTAAAAAATTTAAATGTCTCTTATTAGATAAGGCATATTTTCGTATGATAAGGTACTTCTTTTTCAATGATTTCGAGGATATTTCAGTTTCGATCAAAAAAATTTTATTTCTTACGACTTTTCGTAAAATATGTTAGTGCCATCTGAAAGAGGAACAGATAAGCTTTCCAGTGAGCTTTTAGTCGAAGAAGTCGGTCGAACGATGCAAGAGTTATTAGCAAAAAACTAATCGGTGGTCAATACGTTTCCATCCTACTGCCGATTCTTTTCGCAAAGTACTTTTCTATAATTCTAGTATTTAATAAGAAAAAATTAAACGAATTGTTGGTCCAAGTAAAAAAACTATTAATTCTGAATAAAATGCCACCCATTTATGCAATTAAAAAAACTTAAATGTCTCTTATTAGATAAGGCATATTTTCGTCTGATAAAGAACTTCTTCTTCAATGATTTCGAGGATATTTTAGTTTTGATCAAAAAAATTTTATTTCTTACTACTTTTCGTAAAATATGTTAATGCCATCTGAAAGAGGAACAGATAAATGCTGCCCATTTATGTAATTAAAAAAATTTCAATGTCTCTTATTAGATAAGGCATATTTTCGTATGATAAGGTACTTATTTTTCAATGATTTCGAGGATATTTTAGTTTCGATCAAAAAAATTTTATTTCTTACGACTTTTCGTAAAATATGTTAATGCCATCTGAAAGAGGAACAGATAAGCTTTCCATTGAGCTTTTAGTCGAAGAAGTCGGTCGAACGATGCAAGAGTTATTAGCAAAGAACTAATCGGTGGTCAACACGTTTCCATCCTTCTGCCGATTCTTTTCGCAAAGTACTTTTCTATAATTCTAGTATTTAATGGGAAAAAATTTAACAAATTTTTTGTCAAAGTAAAAAAACTATTAATTCTGAATAAAATGCCACCCATTTATGCAATTAAAAAAACTTAAATGTCTCTTATTAGATAAGGCATATTTTCGTCTGATAAAGTACTTCTTCTTCAATGATTTCGAGGATATTTTAGTTTTGATCAAAAAAATTTTATTTCTTACGACTTTTCGTAAAATATGTTAATGCCATCTGAAAGAGGAACAGATAAATGCCGCCCATTTATGCAATTAAAAAAATTTAAATGTCTCTTGTTGGATAAGGCATATTTTCGTATGATAAGGTACTTCTTTTTCAATGATTTCGAGGATATTTTAGTTTCGATCAAAAAAATTTTATTTCTTACGAGTTTTCGTAAAATATGTTAATGCCATCTGAAAGAGGAACAGATAAGCTTTCCATTGAGCTTTTAGTCGAAGAAGTCGGTCGAACGATGCAAGAGTTATTAGCAAAAACCCAATCGGTGGTCAACACGATTCCGTCCTACTGCCGATTCTTTTCGCAAAGTACTTTTCTATAATTCTAGTATTTAATGGAAAAAATTAAACGAATTTTTTGTCGATGTTAAAAACTATTAATTCTGAATAAAATGCCACCCATTTATGCAATTAAAAAAACTTAAATGTCTCTTATTAGATAAGGCATATTTTCGTCTGATAAAGTACTTCTTCTTCAATGATTTCGAGGATATTTTAGTTTTGATCAAAAAAATTTTATTTCTTACGACTTTTCATAAAATATGTTAATGCCATCTGAACGAGGAACAGATAAGCTTTACATCGAGCTCTAATTCGAAGTAGTCGGTCGAAGGATGCAAGAGTTGTTAGCAAAAATCTGATCGGTGGTCAACACGATTCCGTCCTACTGCCGATTCTTTTCGCAAAATGCTTTTCTATAATTGTAGTATTTAATGGGAAAAAATTAAACGAATTTTTTGTCCAAGTAAAAAAACTATTAATTCTGAATAAAATGCCACCCATTTATGCAATTAAAAAAACTTAAATGTCTCTTATTAAATAAGGCATATTTTCGTCTGATAAAGTACTTCTTCTTCAATGATTTCGAGGATATTTTAGTTTCGATCAAAAAAATTTTATTTCTTACGACTTTTCGTAAAATATGTTAATGCCATCTGAAAGAGGAACAGATAAATGCCGCCCATTTATGCAATTAAAAAAATTTAAATGTCTCTTATTAGATAAGGCATATTTTCGTATGATAAGGTACTTCTTTTTCAATGATTTCGAGGATATTTTAGTTTCGATCAAAAAAATTTTATTTCTTACGAGTTTTCGTAAAATATGTTAATGCCATCTGAAAGAAGAACAGATAAGCTTTCCATTGAGCTTTTAGTCGAAGAAGTCGGTCGAACGATGCAAGAGTTATTAGCAAAAACCCAATCGGTGGTCAACACGATTCCGTCCTACTGCCGATTCTTTTTGCAAAGTACTTTTCTATAATTCTAGTATTTAATGGAAAAAATTAAACGAATTTTTTGTCGCTGTTAAAAACTATTAATTCTGAATAAAATGCCACCCATTTATGCAATTAAAAAAACTTAAATGTCCCTTATTAGATAAGGCATATTTTCGTCTGATAAAGTACTTCTTCTTCAATGATTTCGAGGATATTTTAGTTTTGATCAAAAAAATTTTATTTCTTACGACTTTTTGGTAAAATATGTTAATGCCATCTGAAAGAGGGACAGATAAGCTTTCCGTCCTACTGCCGATTCTTTTCGCAAAATGCTTTTCTATAATTGTAGTATTTAATGGGAAAAAAATTAACGAATTTTTTGTCCATGTAAAAAACTATTAATTCTGAATAAAATGCCACCCATTTATGAAATTAAAAAAATTTAAATGTCTCTTATTAGATAAGGCATATTTTCGTCTGATAAAGTACTTCTTCTTCAATGATTTCGAGGATATTTTAGTTTTGATCAAAAAATTTTATTTCTTACGACTTTTCGTAAAATATGTTAATGCCATCTGAAAGAGGAACAGATAAGTTTTCCATCGAGCTCTTAGTTGAAGAAGTCGGTCGAAGGATGCAAGAGTTATTAGCAAAAAACTAATCGGTGGTCAAAACGATTCCGTCCTAATGCCGATTCTTTTCGCAAAGTACTTTTCTATAATTCTAGTATTTAATGGGAAAAAATTAAACGGAGTTTTTGTTTATGTAAAAAAACTATTAATTCTGAATAAAATGCCACCCATTTATGCAATTAAAAAAACTTAAATGTCTCTTATTAGATAAGGCATATTTTCGTCTGATAAAGTACTTCTTCTTCAATGATTTCGAGGATATTTTAGTTTTGATCAAAAAAATTTTATTTCTTACGACTTTTCATAAAATATGTTAATGCCATCTGAACGAGGAACAGATAAGCTTTCCATCGAGCTCTAATTCGAAGTAGTCGGTCGAAGGATGCAAGAGTTGTGGTCAACACGATTCCGTCCTACTGCCGATTCTTTTCGCAAAATGCTTTTCTATAATTGTAGTATTTAATGGGAAAAAATTAAACGAATTTTTTGTCCAAGTAAAAAAACTATTAATTCTGAATAAAATGCCACCCATTTATGCAATTAAAAAAACTTAAATGTCTCTTATTAAATAAGGCATATTTTCGTCTGATAAAGTACTTCTCCTTCAATGATTTCGAGGATATTTTAGTTTTGATCAAAAAAATTGTATTTCTTACGACTTTTCGTAAAATATGTTAATGCCATCTGAAAGAGGAACAGATAAGTTTTCCATCGAGCTCTTAGTCGAAGAAGTCGGTCGAAGGATGCAAGAGTTATTAGCAAAAAACTAATCGGTGGTTAACATGATTCCGTCCTAATGCCGATTCTTTTCGCAAAGTACTTTTCTATAATTCTAGTATTTAATGGGAAAAAAATAAACGAATTTTTTGTCCATGTAAAAAACTATTAATTCTGAATAAAATGCCGCCCATTTATACAATTAGAAAAATTTAAATGTCTGTTATTAGATAAGGCATATTTTCGTCCTATAAGGTACTTATTTTTCAATGATTTCGAGGATATTTCAGTTTTGTTCAACAAAATTTTATTTCTTACGACTTTTCGTAAAATATGTTAATACCATCTGAAAGAGGAACAGATAAATGCCGCCCATTTATGCAATTAAAATAATTTAAATGTCTCTTATTAGATAAGGCATATTTTTGTATGATAAGGTACTTCTTTTGCAATGATTTCGAGGATATTTTAGTTTCGATCAAAAAAATTTTATTTCTTACGACTTTTCGTAAAATATGTTAATGCCATCTGAAAGAGGAACAGATAAGCTTTCCATCGAGCTCTAATTCGAAGTAGTCGGTCGAAGGATGCAAGAGTTGTTAGCAAAAATCTGATCGGTGGTCAACACGATTCCGTCCTACTGCCGATTCTTTTCGCAAAATGCTTTTCTATAATTGTAGTATTTAATGGGAAAAAATTAAACGAATTTTTTGTCCAAGTAAAAAAACTATTAATTCTGAATAAAATGCCACGCATTTATGCAATTAAAAAAACTTAAATGTCTCTTATTAGATAAGGCATATTTTCGTCTGATAAAGTACTTCTTCTTCAATGATTTCGAGGATATTTTAGTTTTGATCAAAAAAATTGTATTTCTTACGACTTTTCGTAAAATATGTTAATGCCATCTGAAAGAGGAACAGATAAGTTTTCCATCGAGCTCTTAGTCGAAGAAGTCGGTCGAAGGATGCAAGAGTTATTAGCAAAAAACTAATCGGTGGTTAACATGATTCCGTCCTAATGCCGATTCTTTTCGCAAAGTACTTTTCTATAATTCTAGTATTTAATGGGAAAAAAATAAACGAATTTTTTGTCCATGTAAAAAACTATTAATTCTGAATAAAATGCCGCCCATTTATACAATTAGAAAAATTTAAATGTCTGTTATTAGATAAGGCATATTTTCGTCCTATAAGGTACTTATTTTTCAATGATTTCGAGGATATTTCAGTTTTGTTCAACAAAATTTTATTTCTTACGACTTTTCGTAAAATATGTTAATACCATCTGAAAGAGGAACAGATAAATGCCGCCCATTTATGCAATTAAAAAAATTTAAATGTCTCTTATTAGATAAGGCATATTTTTGTATGATAAGGTACTTCTTTTTCAATGATTTCGAGGATATTTTAGTTTCGATCAAAAAAATTTTATTTCTTACGACTTTTCGTAAAATATGTTAATGCCATCTGAAAGAGGAACAGATAAGCTTTCCATCGAGCTCTAATTCGAAGTAGTCGGTCGAAGGATGCAAGAGTTGTTAGCAAAAATCTGATCGGTGGTCAACACGATTCCGTCCTACTGCCGATTCTTTTCGCAAAATGCTTTTCTATAATTGTAGTATTTAATGGGAAAAAATTAAACGAATTTTTTGTCCAAGTAAAAAAACTATTAATTCTGAATAAAATGCCAATCATTTATGCAATTAAAAAAACTTAAATGTCTCTTATTAGATAAGGCATATTTTCGTCTGATAAAGTACTTCTTCTTCAATGATTTCGAGGATATTTTAGTTTTGATCAAAAAAATTTTATTTCTTACGACTTTTCGTAAAATATGTTAATGCCATCTGAAAGAGGAACAGATAAGTTTTCCATCGAGCTCTTAGTTGAAGAAGTCGGTCGAAGGATGCAAGAGTTATTAGCAAAAAACTAATCGGTGGTCAAAACGATTCCGTCCTAATGCCGATTCTTTTCGCAAAGTACTTTTCTATAATTCTAGTATTTAATGGGAAAAAATTAAACGGAGTTTTTGTTTATGTAAAAAAACTATTAATTCTGAATAAAATGCCACCCATTTATGCAATTAAAAAAACTTAAATGTCTCTTATTAGATAAGGCATATTTTCGTCTGATAAAGTACTTCTTCTTCAATGATTTCGAGGATATTTTAGTTTTGATCAAAAAAATTTTATTTCTTACGACTTTTCATAAAATATGTTAATGCCATCTGAACGAGGAACAGATAAGCTTTCCATCGAGCTCTAATTCGAAGTAGTCGGTCGAAGGATGCAAGAGTTGTGGTCAACACGATTCCGTCCTACTGCCGATTCTTTTCGCAAAATGCTTTTCTATAATTGTAGTATTTAATGGGAAAAAATTAAACGAATTTTTTGTCCAAGTAAAAAAACTATTAATTCTGAATAAAATGCCACCCATTTATGCAATTAAAAAAACTTAAATGTCTCTTATTAAATAAGGCATATTTTCGTCTGATAAAGTACTTCTTCTTCAATGATTTCGAGGATATTTTAGTTTTGATCAAAAAAATTGTATTTCTTACGACTTTTCGTAAAATATGTTAATGCCATCTGAAAGAGGAACAGATAAGTTTTCCATCGAGCTCTTAGTCGAAGAAGTCGGTCGAAGGATGCAAGAGTTATTAGCAAAAAACTAATCGGTGGTTAACATGATTCCGTCCTAATGCCGATTCTTTTCGCAAAGTACTTTTCTATAATTCTAGTACTTAATGGGAAAAAAATAAACGAATTTTTTGTCCATGTAAAAAACTATTAATTCTGAATAAAATGCCGCCCATTTATACAATTAGAAAAATTTAAATGTCTGTTATTAGATAAGGCATATTGTCGTCCTATAAGGTACTTATTTTTCAATGATTTCGAGGATATTTCAGTTTTGTTCAACAAAATTTTATTTCTTACGACTTTTCGTAAAATATGTTAATACCATCTGAAAGAGGAACAGATAAATGCCGCCCATTTATGCAATTAAAAAAATTTAAATGTCTCTTATTAGATAAGGCATATTTTTGTATGATAAGGTACTTCTTTTTCAATGATTTCGAGGATATTTTAGTTTCGATCAAAAAAATTTTATTTCTTACGACTTTTCGTAAAATATGTTAATGCCATCTGAAAGAGGAACAGATAAGCTTTCCATCGAGCTCTAATTCGAAGTAGTCGGTCGAAGGATGCAAGAGTTGTTAGCAAAAATCTGATCGGTGGTCAACACGATTCCGTCCTACTGCCGATTCTTTTCGCAAAATGCTTTTCTATAATTGTAGTATTTAATGGGAAAAAATTAAACGAATTTTTTGTCCAAGTAAAAAAACTATTAATTCTGAATAAAATGCCACGCATTTATGCAATTAAAAAAACTTAAATGTCTCTTATTAGATAAGGCATATTTTCGTCTGATAAAGTACTTCTTCTTCAATGATTTCGAGGATATTTTAGTTTTGATCAAAAAAATTTTATTTCTTACGACTTTTCGTAAAATATGTTAATGCCATCTGAAAGAGGATCAGATAAGTTTTCCATCGAGCTCTTAGTTGAAGAAGTCGGTCGAAGGATGCAAGAGTTATTAGCAAAAAACTAATCGGTGGTCAAAACGATTCCGTCCTAATGCCGATTCTTTTCGCAAAGTACTTTTCTATAATTCTAGTATTTAATGGGAAAAAATTAAACGGAGTTTTTGTTTATGTAAAAAAACTATTAATTCTGAATAAAATGCCACCCATTTATGCAATTAAAAAAACTTAAATGTCTCTTATTAGATAAGGCATATTTTCGTCTGATAAAGTACTTCTTTTTCAATGATTTCGAGGATATTTTAGTTTTGATCTAAAAAATTTTATTTCTTACGACTTTTCGTAAAATATGTTAATGCCATCTGAAAGAGGAACAGATAAGTTTTCCATCGACCTCTTAGTCGAAGAAGTCGGTCGAAGGATGCAAGAGTTATGAGCAAAAAACTAATCGGTGGTCAACACGATTCCGTCCTAATGCCGATTCTTTTCGCAAAGTACTTTTCTATAATTCTAGTATTTAATGGGAAAAAATTAAACGGAGTTTTTGTTTATGTAAAAAAACTACTAATTCTGAATAAAATGCCACCAATTTATGCGATTAAAAAAATTTAAATGTCTCTTATTAGATAAGGCATATTTTCGTCATATAAGGTACTTCTTTTTCAATGATTTCGAGGATATTTTAGTTTTGTTCAACAAAATTTTATTTCTTACGACTTTTCGTAAAATATGTTAATGCCATCTGAAAGAGGAACAGATAAATGCCGCCCATTTATGCAATTAAAAAAATTTAAATGTCTCTTATTAGATAAGGCATATTTTCGTATGATAAGGTACTTCTTTTTCAATGATTTCGAGGATATTTGAGTTTCGATCAAAAAAATTTTATTTCTTACGACTTTTCGTTAAAATATGTTAATGCCATCTGAAAGAGGAACAGATAAGCTTTCCATGGAGCTTTTAGTCGAAAAAGTCGGTCGAACGATGCAAGAGTTATTAGCAAAAAACTAATCGGTGGTCAACACGATTCCGTCCTAATGCCGATTCTTTTCGCAAAGTACTTTTCTATAATTCTAGTATTTAATGGGAAAAAATTAAACGGAGTTTTTGTTTATGTAAAAAAACTATTAATTCTGAATAAAATGCCACCCATTTAAGCAATTAAAAAAACTTAAATGTCTCCTAATAGATAAGGCATATTTTCGTCTGATAAAGTACTTTTTCTTCAATGATTTCGAGGATATTTTAGTTTTGATCAAAAAAATTTTATTTCTTACGACTTTTCGTAAAATATGTTAATGCCATCTAAAAGAGGAACAGATAAGTTTTCCATCGAGCTCTAATTCGAAGTAGTCGTCGAAGGCTGCAAGAGTTGTTAGCAAAAATCTAATCGGTGGTCAACACGTTTCCGTCCTACTGCCGATTCTTTTCGCAAAGTACTTTTAAGCGAATTTTTTGTCCATGTAAAAAAACTATTAATTCTCATTAAATGCCACCCATTTATGCAAATAAAAAAATTTAAATGTCTCTTATTAGATAAGGCATATTTTCGTCTGATAATGTACTTCGTTTTCAATGATTTCGAGGATATTTTAGTTTTGATCAAAAAAATTTTATTTCTAACGTAATTTTCGTAAAAAATGTTAATGCCAACTGGAAGAGGAATAGATAAGCTTTCCATCGAGCTCTTAGTCGAAGAAGTCGGTCGAAGGATGCAAAAGTTATTAGCAAAAAACTAATCGGTGGTCAACACGATTCCGTCCTACTGCCGATTCTTTTCGCAAAGTACTTTTCTATAATTCTAGTATTTAATGGGAAAAAATTAAACGGAGTTTTTGTTTATGTAAAAACTATTAATTCTGAATAAAATGCCACCCATTTATGCAATTAAAAAAATTTAAATGTCTCTTATTAGATAAGGCATATTTTCGTCTGATAAGGTACTTCCTCTTCAATGATTTCGAGGATATTTTTAGTTTTGATCAAAAAAGTTTATTTCTCATGACTTTTCGTAAAATATGTTAATGCCATCTGAAAGAGGAACAGATATAACATTTATGCAATTAAAAAAATTTAAATGTCTCTTATTAGATAAGGCATATTTTCGTCTGATAAGGTACTTCTTCTTCAATGATTTCAAGGATATTTTAGTTTTGATCAAAAAAATTTTATTTCTTACGACTTTTCGTAAAATAAGTTAATGCCGTCTGAAAGAGGAACAGATAAGCTTTCCATCGAGAATTTAGTCCGAAGAAGTCGGTCGAAGGATGCAAAAGTTATTAGCAAAAAACTAATCGGTGGTCAACACGATTCCGTCCTACTGCCGATTCTTTTCGCAAAGTACTTTTCTATAATTCTAGTATTTAATGGGAAAAAATTAAACGGAGTTTTTGTTTATGTAAAAAACTATTAATTCTGAATAAAATGCCGCCCATTTATGCAATTAAAAAAATTTAAATGTCTCTTATTAGATAAGGCATATTTTCGTCTGATAAGGTACTTCTTCTTCAATGATTTCGAGGATATTTTAGTTTTGATCAAAAAAGTTTTATTTCTCATGACTTTTCGTAAAATATGTTAATGCCATCTGAAAGAGGAACAGATATAACATTTGTGCAATTAAAAAATGCCGCCCATTTATGCAATTAAAAAATTTAAATGTCTCTTATTAGATAAGGCATATTTTCGTCTGATAAGGTACTTCTTTTTCAATGATTTCGAGGATATTTTAGTTTTGATCAAAAAAATTTTATTTCTTTCGACTTTTCGTAAAATATGTTAATGCCATCTGAAAGAAGAACAGATAAGCTTTCCATCGAGCTTTTACTCGAAAAAGTCGGTCGAAGGATGCAAGAGTTATTAGCAAAAAACTAATCGGTGGTCAACACGTTTCCGTCCTACCGCCGATTCTTTTCGCAAAGTACTTTTCTAAAATTCTAGTATTTAATGGGAAAAAATTAAACGAATTTTTTGTCCATGTAAAAAACTATTAATACTGAATAAAATGCCACCCATTTATGAAATTAAAAAAATTTAAATGTCTCTTATTAGACAAGGCATATTTTCGTCTGATAAGGTACTACTTTTTCAATGATTTCGAGGATATTTTAGTTTTGATCAAAAAAATTTTATTTCTTACGACTTTCCGTAAAATATGTTAATGCCATCTGAAAGAGGAACAGATAAGCTTTCCATCGAGCTCTTAGTCGAAGAAGTCGGTCGAAGGATGCAAGAGTTATTAGCACTAATCGGTTGTCAACACGATTCCGACCTACTGCCGATTCTTTTCGCAAAGTACTTTTCTATAATTATAGTATTTAATGGGAAAAAATTAAATGGAGTTTTTGTTTATATAAAAAACTATTAATTCTGAATAATATGCCACCCATTTATGCAATTAAGAAAATTTAAATGTCTCTTATTAGATAAGGCATATTTTCGTCTGATAAGGTACTTCTTCTTCAATGATTTCGAGGATATTTTAGTTTTGATCAAAAAAATTTTATTTCTTACGACTTTTCGTAAAAAATGTTAATGCCAACTGGAAAAAGAATAGATAAGCTTTCCATCGAGCTCTTAGTCGAAGAAGTCGGTCGAACGATGCAAGAGTTATTAGCAAAAAACTAATCTTTGGTCAACACGTTTCCGTCCTACTGCCGATTCTTTTGGCAAAGTACTTTTCTATAATTCTAGTATTTAATGGAAATAAATTAAACGAATTTTAAAACTATTATATCTCAATAAAATGCCACCCATTTATGCAATTAAAATAATTTAAATGTCTCTTATTAGATAAGGCATATTTTCGTCTGATAAGGTACTTCTTTTTCAATGATTTCGAGGATATTTTAGTTTCGATCAAAGAAATTTTATTTCTTACGACTTTTCGTAAAATATGTTAATGCCATCTGAAAGAGGAACAGATAAGCTTTCCATTGAGCTTTTAGTCGAAGAAATCGGTCGAACGATGCAAGATTTATTAGCAAAAAACTAATCGGTGGTCAACACGTTTCCGTCCTACTGCCGATTCTTTTCGCAAAGTACTTTTCTATAATTCTAGTATTTAATAGGGAAAAATTAAACGAATTTTTTGTCCATGTAAAAAACTATTAATTCTGAATAAAATTCCACCCATTTATGCAATTAAAAAAATTTAAATGTCTTTTATTAGATAAGGCATATTTTCGTCTGATAAGGTACTTCTTCTTCAATGATTTCGAGGATATTTTAGTTTTGATCAAAAAAATTTTATTTCTCATGACTTTTCGTAAAATATGTTAATGCCATCTGAAAGAGGAACAGATATAACATTTATGCAATTAAAAAAATTTAAATGTCTCTTATTAGATAAGGCATATTTTCGTCTGATATGGTACTTCTTTTTCAATGATTTCAAGGATATTTTAGTTTTGATCAAAAAAATTTTATTTCTTACGACTTTTCGTAGAATATGTTAATGCCATCTGAAAGAGGAACAGATAAGCTTTCCATCGAGCTTTTAATCGAAGAAGTCGGTCGAAGGATGCAAGAGTTATTAGCAAAAAACTAATCGGTGGTCAACACGTTTCCGTCCTACTGCCGATTCTTTTCGCAAAGTTCTTTTCTAAAATTCTAGTATTTAATGGGAAAAAATTAAACGAATTTTTTGTCCATGTAAAAACTATGAATTCTGAATTTATGAAATTAAAAAAATTTAAATGTCTCTTATTAGACAAGGCATATTTTCGTCTGATAAGGTACTACTTTTTCAATGATTTCGAGGATATTTTAGTTTTGATCAAAAAATGTTATTTCTTACGACTTTTCGTAAAATATGTTAATGCCATATGAAAGAGGTACAGATAAGCTTTCCATCGAAAATTTAGTCGAAGAAGTCGGTCGAAGGATGCAAGAGTTATTAGCAAAAAACAAATCGGTGGTCAACACGATTCCGTCCTACTGCCGATTCTTTTTGCAAAGTACTTTTCTATAATTATAGTATTTAATGGGAAAAAATTAAACGGAGTTTTTGTTTATGTAAAAAACTATTAATTCTGAATAAAATGCCACCCATTTATGCAATTAAAAAAATTTAAATGTCTCTTATTAGGTAAGGCATATTTTCGTCTGATAAGGTACTTCTTCTTCAATGATTTCGAGGATATTTTAGTTTTGAGCAAAAAATTTTATTTCTTACGACTTTTCGTAAAATATGTTAATGCCATCTGAAAAAGGAACAGATAAGCTTTCCATCGAGCTTTTAGTCGAAGAAGTCGGTCGAAGGATGCAAGAGTAATTAGCAAAAAACTAATCGGTGGTCAACACTTTTCCGTCCTACTGCCGATTATTTTCGCAAAGTACTTTTCTATAATTCTAGTATTTAATGGGAACAAATTAAACGAATTTTTTGTCCATGTAAAAAACTATTTTTTCTGAATAAAATGCCACCCATTTATGCACTTAAAAAAATTTAAATAGCTCTTATTATATAAGGCATATTTTCGTCTGATAAGGGACTTCATTTTCAATGATTTCGAGGATATTTTAGTTTTGATCAAAAAAATTTTATTTCTTACGACTTTTCGTAAAATATGTTAATGCCATCTGAAAGAGGAACAGATAAGCTTTCCATCGAGCTTTTAGTCGAAAAAGTCGGTCGAAGGATGCAAGAGTTATTAGCAAAAAACAAATCGGTGGTCAACACGATTCCGTCCTACTGCCGATTCTTTTCGCAAAGTACTTTTCTATAATTATAGTATTTAATGGGAAAAAATTAAACGGAGTTTTTGTTTATGTAAAAAACTATTTTTTCTGAATAAAATGCCACCCATTTATGCACTTAAAAAAATTTAAATAGCTCTTATTATATAAGGCATATTTTCGTCTGATAAGGGACTTCATTTTCAATGATTTCGAGGATATTTTAGTTTTGATCAAAAAAATTTTATTTCTTACGACTTTTCGTAAAATATGTTAATGCCATCTGAAAGAGGAACAGATAAGCTTTCCATCGAGCTCTTAGTCGAAGAAGTCGGTCGAAGGATGCAAGAGTTATTAGCCAAAATTTAATGGGTGGTCAACACGTTTCCGTCCTACTGCCGATTCTTTTCGCAAAGTTCTTTTCTAAAATTCTAGTATTTAATGGGAAAAAATTAAACGAATTTTTTGTCCATGTAAAAACTATGAATTCTGAATAAAATGCCACCCATTTATGAAATTAAAAAAATTTAAATGTCTCTTATTAGACAAGGCATATTTTCGTCTGATAAGGTACTTCTTTTTCAATGATTTCGAGGATATTTTAGTTTTGATCAAAAAAATTTTATTTCTTACGTTTTTTCGTAAAATATGTTAATGCCATCTGAAAGAGGAACAGATAAGCTTTCCATCGAGCTCTTAGTCGAAGAAGTCGGTCGAAGGATGCAAGAGTTATTAGCAAAAAACTAATCGGTGGTCAACACGATTCCGTCCTACTGCCGATTCTTTTCGCAAAGTACTTTTCTATAATTATAGTATTTAATGGGAAAAAATTAAACGGAGTTTTTGTTTATGTTAAAAACTATTAATTCTGAATAAAATGCCACCCATTTATGCAATTAAGAAAATTTAAATGTCTCTTATTAGATTAGGCATATTTTCGTCTGATACGGTGCTTCTTCTTCAATGATTTCGAGGATATTTTAGTTTTGATGAAAAAAATTTTATTTCTTACGACTTTTCGTAAAATATGTTAATGCCATCTGAAAGAGGAACAGATAAGCTTTCCATCGAGCCCTTATTCGAAGAAGTCGGTCGAAGGATGCAAGAGTTATTAGCAAAAAACTAATCGGTGGTCAACACGTTTCCGTCCTACTGCCGATTCTTTTCGCAAAGTACTTTTCTATAATTCTAGTATTTAATGGAAACAAATTAAACGAATTTTTTGTCCATGTAAAAAACTGTTTTTTCTGAATAAAATGCCACCCATTTATGCAATTAAAAAAATTTAAATGTCTCTTATTAGATAAGGCATATTTTCGTCTGATAAGGTACTTCTTTTTCAATGATTTCGACGATATTTTAGTTTTGATCAGAAAAATTTTATTTCTTACGACTTTTTGTAAAATATGTTAATGCCATCTGAAAGAGGAACAGATAAGCTTTCCATCGAGCTCTTAGTCGAAGAAGTCGGTCGAAGGATGCAAGAGTTATTAGCAAAAAACTAATGGGTGGTCAACACGTTTCCGTCCTACTGCCGATTCTTTTCGCAAAGTACTTTTCTGTATTTCTAGTATTTAATGGGAAAAAATTTAACGAACTTTTTGTCCATGTAAAAAACTATTAATTCTGAATAAAATGCCACCCATTTATGAAATTAAAAAAATTTAAATGTCTCTTATTAGATAAGGCATATTTTCGTCTGATAAGATACTTCTTCTTCAATGATTTCGAGGATATTTTAGTTTTGATCAAAAAATTTTATTTCTTATGACTTTTCGTAAAATATGATAATGCCATCTGAAAGAGGAACAGCTTTCCATCGAGCTTTTACTCGAAGAAGTCGGTCGAAGGATGCAAGAGCTATTAAGAAAAAACTAATCGGTGATCAACACGTTTCCGTCCTACTGCCGATTCTTTTCGCAAAGTACTTTTCTAAAATTCTAGTATTTAATGGGAAAAAATTAAACGAATTTTTTGTCCATGTAAAAAACTATTAATTTTGAATAAAATGCCACCCATTTATGAAATTAAAAAAATTTAAATGTCTCTTATTAGACAAGGCATATTTTCGACTGATAAGGTACTACTTTTTCAATGATTTCGAAGATATTTTAGTTTTGATCAAAAAAATTTTATTTCTTACGACTTTTCGTAAAATATGTTAATGCTATCTGAAAGAGGAACAGATAAGCTTTCCATCGAGCTTTTAGTCGAAGAAGTCGGTCGAAGGATGCAAGAGTTTTTAGCAAAAAACAAATCGGTGGTCAACACGATTCCGTCCTACTGCCGATTCTTTTCGCAAAATGCTTTTCTATAATTGTAGTATTTAATGGGAACAAATTAAACGAATTTTTTGTCCATGTTAAAAACTATTAATTCTGAATAAAATGCCACCCATTTATGCACTTAAAAAAATTTAAATAGCTCCTATTATATAAGGCATATTTTCGTCTGATAGGGGACTTCGTTTTCAATGATTTCGAAGATATTTTAGTTTTGATCAAAAAAATTTTATTTCTTACGACTTTTCGTAAAATATGTTAATGCCATCTGAAAGAGGAACAGATAAGCTTTCCATCGAGCCTTTAGTCGAAGAAGTCGGTCGAAGGATGCAAGAGCTATTAGCAAAAAACTAATCGGTGGTCAACACGTTTCCGTCCTACTGCCGATTCTTTTCGCAAAGTACTTTTCTAAAATTCTAGTATTTAATGGGAAAAAATTAAACGAACTTTTTGTCCATGTAAAAAACTATTAATTTTGAATAAAATACCACCCATTTATGAAATTAAAAAAATTTAAATGTCTCTTATTAGACAAGGCATATTTTCGACTGATAAGGTACTACTTTTTCAATGATTTCGAGGATATTTTAGTTTTGATCAAAAAAATTTTATTTCTTACGACTTTTCGTAAAATATGTTAATGCCATCTGAAAGAGGAACAGATAAGCTTTCCATCGAGCTTTTAGTCGAAGAAGTCGGTCGAAGGATGCAAGAGTAATTAGCAAAAAACTAATCGGTGGTCAACACTTTTCCGTCCTACTGCCGATTCTTTTCGCAAAGTACGTTTCTATAATTCTAGTATTTAATGGGAACAAATTAAATGAATTTTTTGTCCATGTAAAAAACTATTTTTTCTGAATAAAATGCCACCCATTTATGCACTTAAAAAAATTTAAATAGCTCTTATTATATAAGGCATATTTTCGTCTGATAAGGGACTTCATTTTCAATGATTTCGAGGATATTTTAGTTTTGATCAAAAAAATTTTATTTCTTACGACTTTTCATAAAATATGTTAATGCCATCTGAAAGAGGAACAGATAAGCTTTCCATCGAGCTTTTAGTCGAAGAAGTCGGTCGAAGGATGCAAGAGTTATTAGCAAAAAACAAATCGGTGGTCAACACGATTCCGTCCTACTGCCGATTCTTTTCGCAAAGTACTTTTCTATAATTATAGTATTTAATGGGAAAAAATTAAACGGAGTTTTTGTTTATGTAAAAAACTATTTTTTCTGAATAAAATGCCACCCATTTATGCACTTAAAAAAATTTAAATAGCTCTTATTATATAAGGCATATTTTCGTCTGATAAGGGACTTCATTTTCAATGATTTCGAGGATATTTTAGTTTTGATCAAAAAAATTTTATTTCTTACGACTTTTCGTAAAATATGTTAATGCCATCTGAAAGAGGAACAGATAAGCTTTCCATCGAGCTCTTAGTCGAACAAGTCGGTCGAAGGATGCAAGAGTTATTAGCAAAAAACTAATCGGTGGTCAACACGTTTCCGTCCTACTGCCGATTCTTTTCGCAAAGTACTTTTCTATAATTCTAGTATTTAATGGAAAAAATTAAACGGAGTTTTTGTTTATGTAAAAAACTATTTTTTCTGAATAAAATGCCACCCATTTATGCAATTAAGAAAATTTAAATGTCTCTTATTAGATTAGGCATATTTTCGTCTGATACGGTGCTTCTTCTTCAATGATTTCGAGGATATTTTAGTTTTGATGAAAAAAATTTTATTTCTTACGACTTTTCGTAAAATATGTTAATGCCATCTGAAAGAGGAACAGATAAACTTTCCATCGAGCCCTTATTCGAAGAAGTCGGTCGAAGGATGCAAGAGTTATTAGCAAAAAACTAATCGGTGGTCAACACGTTTCCGTCCTACTGCCGATTCTTTTCGCAAAGTACTTTTCTATAATTCTAGTATTTAATGGAAAAAATTAAACGGAGTTTTTGTTTATGTAAAAAACTATTTTTTCTGAATAAAATGCCACCCATTTATGCAATTAAAAAAATTTAAATGTCTCTTATTAGATAAGGCATATTTTCGTCTGATAAGGGACTTCTTTTTCAATGATTTCGACGATATTTTAGTTTTGATCAGAAAAATTTTATTTCTTACGACTTTTCGTAAAATATGTTAATGCCATCTGAAAGAGGAACAGATAAGCTTTCCATCGAGCTCTTAGTCGAAGAAGTCGGTCGAAGGTTGCAAGAGTTATTAGCAAAAAACTAATGGGTGGTCAACACGTTTCCGTCCTACTGCCGATTCTTTTCGCAAAGTACTTTTCTGTATTTCTAGTATTTAATGGGAAAAAATTTAACGAACTTTTTGTCTATGTAAAAAACTATTAATTCTGAATAAAATGTCACCCATTTATGAAATTAAAAAAATTTAAATGTCTCTTATTAGATAAGGCATATTTTCGTCTGATAAGATACATCTTCTTCAATGATTTCGAGGATATTTTAGTTTTGATCAAAAAATTTTATTTCTTACGACTTTTCGTAAAATATGATAATGCCATCTGAAAGGGGAACAGATAAGCTTTCCATCGAGCTTTTACTCGAAGAAGTCGGTCGAAGGATGCAAGAGCTATTAGCAAAAAACTAATCGGTGGTCAACACGTTTCCGTCCTACTGCCGATTCTTTTCGCAAAGTACTTTTCTGTATTTCTAGTATTTAATGGGAAAAAATTTAACGAACTTTTTGTCTATGTAAAAAACTATTAATTCTGAATAAAATGCCACCCATTTATGAAATTAAAAAAATTTAAATGTCTCTTATTAGATAAGGCATATTTTCGTCTGATAAGATACTTCTTCTTCAATGATTTCGAGGATATTTTAGTTTTGATCAAAAAATTTTATTTCTTACGACTTTTCGTAAAATATGATAATGCCATCTGAAAGAGGAACAGCTTTCCATCGAGCTTTTACTCGAAGAAGTCGGTCGAAGGATGCAAGAGCTATTAGCAACAAACTAATCGGTGATCAACACGTTTCCGTCCTACTGCCGATTCTTTTCGCAAAGTACTTTTCTAAAATTCTAGTATTTAATGGGAAAAAATTGAACGAATTTTTTGTCCATGTAAAAAACTATTAATTTTGAATAAAATGCCACCCATTTATGAAATTAAAAAAATTTAAATGTCTCTTATTAGACAAGGCATATTTTCGACTGATAAGGTACTACTTTTTCAATGATTTCGAAGATATTTTAGTTTTGATCAAAAAAATTTTATTTCTTACGACTTTTCGTAAAATATGTTAATGCTATCTGAAAGAGGAACAGATAAGCTTTCCATCGAGCTTTTAGTCGAAGAAGTCGGTCGAAGGATGCAAGAGTTTTTAGCAAAAAACAAATCGGTGGTCAACACGATTCCGTCCTACTGCCGATTCTTTTCGCAAAATGCTTTTCTATAATTGTAGTATTTAATGGGAACAAATTAAACGAATTTTTTGTCCATGTTAAAAACTATTAATTCTGAATAAAATGCCACCCATTTATGCACTTAAAAAAATTTAAATAGCTCCTATTATATAAGGCATATTTTCGTCTGATAGGGGACTTCGTTTTCAATGATTTCGAAGATATTTTAGTTTTGATCAAAAAAATTTTATTTCTTACGACTTTTCGTAAAATATGTTAATGCCATCTGAAAGAGGAACAGATAAGCTTTCCATCGAGCCTTTAGTCGAAGAAGTCGGTCGAAGGATGCAAGAGCTATTAGCAAAAAACTAATCGGTGGTCAACACGTTTCCGTCCTACTGCCGATTCTTTTCGCAAAGTACTTTTCTAAAATTCTAGTATTTAATGGGAAAAAATTAAACGAACTTTTTGTCCATGTAAAAAACTATTAATTTTGAATAAAATACCACCCATTTATGAAATTAAAAAAATTTAAATGTCTCTTATTAGACAAGGCATATTTTCGACTGATAAGGTACTACTTTTTCAATGATTTCGAGGATATTTTAGTTTTGATCAAAAAAATTTTATTTCTTACGACTTTTCGTAAAATATGTTAATGCCATCTGAAAGAGGAACAGATAAGCTTTCCATCGAGCTTTTAGTCGAAGAAGTCGGTCGAAGGATGCAAGAGTAATTAGCAAAAAACTAATCGGTGGTCAACACTTTTCCGTCCTACTGCCGATTCTTTTCGCAAAGTACGTTTCTATAATTCTAGTATTTAATGGGAACAAATTAAACGAATTTTTTGTCCATGTAAAAAACTATTTTTTCTGAATAAAATGCCACCCATTTATGCACTTAAAAAAATTTAAATAGCTCTTATTATATAAGGCATATTTTCGTCTGATAAGGGACTTCATTTTCAATGATTTCGAGGATATTTTAGTTTTGATCAAAAAAATTTTATTTCTTACGACTTTTCGTAAAATATGTTGATGCCATCTGAAAGAGGAACAGATAAGCTTTCCATCGAGCTTTTAGTCGAAGAAGTCGGTCGAAGGATGCAAGAGTTATTAGCAAAAAACAAATCGGTGGTCAACACGATTCCGTCCTACTGCCGATTCTTTTCGCAAAGTACTTTTCTATAATTATAGTATTTAATGGGAAAAAATTAAACGGAGTTTTTGTTTATGTAAAAAACTATTTTTTCTGAATAAAATGCCACCCATTTATGCACTTAAAAAAATTTAAATAGCTCTTATTATATAAGGCATATTTTCGTCTGATAAGGGACTTCATTTTCAATGATTTCGAGGATATTTTAGTTTTGATCAAAAAAATTTTATTTCTTACGACTTTTCGTAAAATATGTTAATGCCATCTGAAAGAGGAACAGATAAGCTTTCCATCGAGCTCTTAGTCGAAGAAGTCGGTCGAAGGATGCAAGAGTTATTAGCCAAAAACTAATGGGTGGTCAACACGTTTCCGTCCTATTGCCGATTCTTTTCGCAAAGTTCTTTTCTAAAATTCTAGTATTTAATGGGAAAAAATTAAACGAATTTTTTGTCCATGTAAAAACTATGAATTCTGAATAAAATGCCACCCATTTATGAAATTAAAAAAATTTAAATGTCTCTTATTAGACAAGGCATATTTTCGTCTGATAAGGTACTTCTTTTTCAATGATTTCGAGGATATTTTAGTTTTGATCAAAAAAATTTTATTTCTTACGTTTTTTCGTAAAATATGTTAATGCCATCTGAAAGAGGAACAGATAAGCTTTCCATCGAGCTCTTAGTCGAAGAAGTCGGTCGAAGGATGCAAGAGTTATTAGCAAAAAACTAATCGGTGGTCAACACGATTCCGTCCTACTGCCGATTCTTTTCGCAAAGTACTTTTCTATAATTATAGTATTTAATGGGGAAAAATTAAACGCAGTTTTTGTTTATGTTAAAAACTATTAATTCTGAATAAAATGCCACCCATTTATGCACTTAAAAAAATTTAAATAGCTCCTATTATATAAGGCATATTTTCGTCTGATAGGGGGCTTCGTTTTCAATGATTTCGAAGATATTTTAGTTTTGATCAAAAAAATTTTATTTCTTACGACTTTTCGTAAAATATGTTAATGCCATCTGAAAGAGGAACAGATAAGCTTTCCATCGAGCCTTTAGTCGAAGAAGTCGGTCGAAGGATGCAAGAGCTATTAGCAAAAAACTAATCGGTGGTCAACACGTTTCCGTCCTACTGCCGATTCTTTTCGCAAAGTACTTTTCTAAAATTCTAGTATTTAATGGGAAAAAATTAAACGAACTTTTTGTCCATGTAAAAAACTATTAATTTTGAATAAAATACCACCCATTTATGAAATTAAAAAAATTTAAATGTCTCTTATTAGACAAGGCATATTTTCGACTGATAAGGTACTACTTTTTCAATGATTTCGAGGATATTTTAGTTTTGATCAAAAAAATTTTATTTCTTACGACTTTTCGTAAAATATGTTAATGCCATCTGAAAGAGGAACAGATAAGCTTTCCATCGAGCTTTTAGTCGAAGAAGTCGGTCGAAGGATGCAAGAGTAATTAGCAAAAAACTAATCGGTGGTCAACACTTTTCCGTCCTACTGCCGATTCTTTTCGCAAAGTACGTTTCTATAATTCTAGTATTTAATGGGAACAAATTAAACGAATTTTTTGTCCATGTAAAAAACTATTTTTTCTGAATAAAATGCCACCCATTTATGCACTTAAAAAAATTTAAATAGCTCTTATTATATAAGGCATATTTTCGTCTGATAAGGGACTTCATTTTCAATGATTTCGAGGATATTTTAGTTTTGATCAAAAAAATTTTATTTCTTACGACTTTTCGTAAAATATGTTAATGCCATCTGAAAGAGGAACAGATAAGCTTTCCATCGAGCTCTTAGTCGAAGAAGTCGGTCGAAGGATGCAAGAGTTATTAGCAAAAAACTAATCGGTGGTCAACACGATTCCGTCCTACTGCCGATTCTTTTCGCAAAGTACTTTTCTATAATTATAGTATTTAATGGGAAAAAATTAAACGAATTTTTTGTCCATGTAAAAACTATGAATTCTGAATAAAATGCCACCCATTTATGAAATTAAAAAAATTTAAATGTCTCTTATTAGATAAGGCATATTTTCGTCTGATAAGATACTTCTTCTTCAATGATTTCGAGGATATTTTAGTTTTGATCAAAAAATTTTATTTCTTACGACTTTTCGTAAAATATGATAATGCCATCTGAAAGAGGAACAGATAAGCTTTCCATCGAGCCTTTAGTCGAAGAAGTCGGTCGAAGGATGCAAGAGCTATTAGCAAAAAACTAATCGGTGGTCAACACGTTTCCGTCCTACTGCCGATTCTTTTCGCAAAGTACTTTTCTAAAATTCTAGTATTTAATGGGAAAAAATTAAACGAACTTTTTGTCCATGTAAAAAACTATTAATTTTGAATAAAATACCACCCATTTATGAAATTAAAAAAATTTAAATGTCTCTTATTAGACAAGGCATATTTTCGACTGATAAGGTACTACTTTTTCAATGATTTCGAGGATATTTTAGTTTTGATCAAAAAAATTTTATTTCTTACGACTTTTCGTAAAATATGTTAATGCCATCTGAAAGAGGAACAGATAAGCTTTCCATCGAGCCTTTAGTCGAAGAAGTCGGTCGAAGGATGCAAGAGCTATTAGCAAAAAACTAATCGGTGGTCAACACGTTTCCGTCCTACTGCCGATTCTTTTCGCAAAGTACTTTTCTAAAATTCTAGTATTTAATGGGAAAAAATTAAACGAACTTTTTGTCCATGTAAAAAACTATTAATTTTGAATAAAATACCACCCATTTATGAAATTAAAAAAATTTAAATGTCTCTTATTAGACAAGGCATATTTTCGACTGATAGGGGACTTCGTTTTCAATGATTTCGAAGATATTTTAGTTTTGATCAAAAAAATTTTATTTCTTACGACTTTTCGTAAAATATGTTAATGCCATCTGAAAGAGGAACAGATAAGCTTTCCATCGAGCCTTTAGTCGAAGAAGTCGGTCGAAGGATGCAAGAGCTATTAGCAAAAAACTAATCGGTGGTCAACACGTTTCCGTCCTACTGCCGATTCTTTTCGCAAAGTACTTTTCTAAAATTCTAGTATTTAATGGGAAAAAATTAAACGAACTTTTTGTCCATGTAAAAAACTATTAATTTTGAATAAAATACCACCCATTTATGAAATTAAAAAAATTTAAATGTCTCTTATTAGACAAGGCATATTTTCGACTGATAAGGTACTACTTTTTCAATGATTTCGAGGATATTTTAGTTTTGATCAAAAAAATTTTATTTCTTACGACTTTTCGTAAAATATGTTAATGCCATCTGAAAGAGGAACAGATAAGCTTTCCATCGAGCTTTTGGTCGAAGAAGTCGGTCGAAGGATGCAAGAGTAATTAGCAAAAAACTAATCGGTGGTCAACACTTTTCCGTCCTACTGCCGATTCTTTTCGCAAAGTACGTTTCTATAATTCTAGTATTTAATGGGAACAAATTAAACGAATTTTTTGTCCATGTAAAAAACTATTTTTTCTGAATAAAATGCCACCCATTTATGCACTTAAAAAAATTTAAATAGCTCTTATTATATAAGGCATATTTTCGTCTGATAAGGGACTTCATTTTCAATGATTTCGAGGATATTTTAGTTTTGATCAAAAAAATTTTATTTCTTACGACTTTTCGTAAAATATGTTAATGCCATCTGAAAGAGGAACAGATAAGCTTTCCATCGAGCTTTTAGTCGAAGAAGTCGGTCGAAGGATGCAAGAGTTATTAGCAAAAAACAAATCGGTGGTCAACACGATTCCGTCCTACTGCCGATTCTTTTCGCAAAGTACTTTTCTATAATTATAGTATTTAATGGGAAAAAATTAAACGGAGTTTTTGTTTATGTAAAAAACTATTTTTTCTGAATAAAATGCCACCCATTTATGCACTTAAAAAAATTTAAATAGCTCTTATTATATAAGGCATATTTTCGTCTGATAAGGGACTTCATTTTCAATGATTTCGAGGATATTTTAGTTTTGATCAAAAAAATTTTATTTCTTACGACTTTTCGTAAAATATGTTAATGCCATCTGAAAGAGGAACAGATAAGCTTTCCATCGAGCTCTTAGTCGAAGAAGTCGGTCGAAGGATGCAAGAGTTATTAGCCAAAAACTAATGGGTGGTCAACACGTTTCCGTCCTATTGCCGATTCTTTTCGCAAAGTTCTTTTCTAAAATTCTAGTATTTAATGGGAAAAAATTAAACGAATTTTTTGTCCATGTAAAAACTATGAATTCTGAATAAAATGCCACCCATTTATGAAATTAAAAAAATTTAAATGTCTCTTATTAGACAAGGCATATTTTCGTCTGATAAGGTACTTCTTTTTCAATGATTTCGAGGATATTTTAGTTTTGATCAAAAAAATTTTATTTCTTACGTTTTTTCGTAAAATATGTTAATGCCATCTGAAAGAGGAACAGATAAGCTTTCCATCGAGCTCTTAGTCGAAGAAGTCGGTCGAAGGATGCAAGAGTTATTAGCAAAAAACTAATCGGTGGTCAACACGATTCCGTCCTACTGCCGATTCTTTTCGCAAAGTACTTTTCTATAATTATAGTATTTAATGGGGAAAAATTAAACGCAGTTTTTGTTTATGTTAAAAACTATTAATTCTGAATAAAATGCCACCCATTTATGCAATTAAGAAAATTTAAATGTCTCTTATTAGATTAGGCATATTTTCGTCTGATACGGTGCTTCTTCTTCAATGATTTCGAGGATATTTTAGTTTTGATGAAAAAAATTTTATTTCTTACGACTTTTCGTAAAATATGTTAATGCCATCTGAAAGAGGAACAGATAAACTTTCCATCGAGCCCTTATTCGAAGAAGTCGGTCGAAGGATGCAAGAGTTATTAGCAAAAAACTAATCGGTGGTCAACACGTTTCCGTCCTACTGCCGATTCTTTTCGCAAAGTACTTTTCTATAATTCTAGTATTTAATGGAAACAAATTAAACGATTTTTTTGTCCATGTAAAAAACTGTTTTTTCTGAATAAAATGCCACCCATTTATGCAATTAAAAAAATTTAAATGTCTCTTATTAGATAAGGCATATTTTCGTCTGATAAGGGACTTCTTTTTCAATGATTTCGACGATATTTTAGTTTTGATCAGAAAAATTTTATTTCTTACGACTTTTCGTAAAATATGTTAATGCCATCTGAAAGAGGAACAGATAAGCTTTCCATCGAGCTCTTAGTCGAAGAAGTCGGTCGAAGGATGCAAGAGTTATTAGCAAAAAACTAATCGGTGGTCAACACGATTCCGTCCTACTGCCGATTCTTTTCGCAAAGTACTTTTCTATAATTATAGTATTTAATGGGAAAAAATTAAACGAATTTTTTGTCCATGTAAAAACTATGAATTCTGAATAAAATGCCACCCATTTATGAAATTAAAAAAATTTAAATGTCTCTTATTAGATAAGGCATATTTTCGTCTGATAAGATACTTCTTCTTCAATGATTTCGAGGATATTTTAGTTTTGATCAAAAAATTTTATTTCTTACGACTTTTCGTAAAATATGATAATGCCATCTGAAAGAGGAACAGATAAGCTTTCCATCGAGCCTTTAGTCGAAGAAGTCGGTCGAAGGATGCAAGAGCTATTAGCAAAAAACTAATCGGTGGTCAACACGTTTCCGTCCTACTGCCGATTCTTTTCGCAAAGTACTTTTCTAAAATTCTAGTATTTAATGGGAAAAAATTAAACGAACTTTTTGTCCATGTAAAAAACTATTAATTTTGAATAAAATACCACCCATTTATGAAATTAAAAAAATTTAAATGTCTCTTATTAGACAAGGCATATTTTCGACTGATAAGGTACTACTTTTTCAATGATTTCGAGGATATTTTAGTTTTGATCAAAAAAATTTTATTTCTTACGACTTTTCGTAAAATATGTTAATGCCATCTGAAAGAGGAACAGATAAGCTTTCCATCGAGCCTTTAGTCGAAGAAGTCGGTCGAAGGATGCAAGAGCTATTAGCAAAAAACTAATCGGTGGTCAACACGTTTCCGTCCTACTGCCGATTCTTTTCGCAAAGTACTTTTCTAAAATTCTAGTATTTAATGGGAAAAAATTAAACGAACTTTTTGTCCATGTAAAAAACTATTAATTTTGAATAAAATACCACCCATTTATGAAATTAAAAAAATTTAAATGTCTCTTATTAGACAAGGCATATTTTCGACTGATAGGGGACTTCGTTTTCAATGATTTCGAAGATATTTTAGTTTTGATCAAAAAAATTTTATTTCTTACGACTTTTCGTAAAATATGTTAATGCCATCTGAAAGAGGAACAGATAAGCTTTCCATCGAGCCTTTAGTCGAAGAAGTCGGTCGAAGGATGCAAGAGCTATTAGCAAAAAACTAATCGGTGGTCAACACGTTTCCGTCCTACTGCCGATTCTTTTCGCAAAGTACTTTTCTAAAATTCTAGTATTTAATGGGAAAAAATTAAACGAACTTTTTGTCCATGTAAAAAACTATTAATTTTGAATAAAATACCACCCATTTATGAAATTAAAAAAATTTAAATGTCTCTTATTAGACAAGGCATATTTTCGACTGATAAGGTACTACTTTTTCAATGATTTCGAGGATATTTTAGTTTTGATCAAAAAAATTTTATTTCTTACGACTTTTCGTAAAATATGTTAATGCCATCTGAAAGAGGAACAGATAAGCTTTCCATCGAGCTTTTGGTCGAAGAAGTCGGTCGAAGGATGCAAGAGTAATTAGCAAAAAACTAATCGGTGGTCAACACTTTTCCGTCCTACTGCCGATTCTTTTCGCAAAGTACGTTTCTATAATTCTAGTATTTAATGGGAACAAATTAAACGAATTTTTTGTCCATGTAAAAAACTATTTTTTCTGAATAAAATGCCACCCATTTATGCACTTAAAAAAATTTAAATAGCTCTTATTATATAAGGCATATTTTCGTCTGATAAGGGACTTCATTTTCAATGATTTCGAGGATATTTTAGTTTTGATCAAAAAAATTTTATTTCTTACGACTTTTCGTAAAATATGTCAATGCCATCTGAAAGAGGAACAGATAAGCTTTCCATCGAGCTTTTAGTCGAAGAAGTCGGTCGAAGGATGCAAGAGTTATTAGCAAAAAACAAATCGGTGGTCAACACGATTCCGTCCTACTGCCGATTCTTTTCGCAAAGTACTTTTCTATAATTATAGTATTTAATGGGAAAAAATTAAACGGAGTTTTTGTTTATGTAAAAAACTATTTTTTCTGAATAAAATGCCACCCATTTATGCACTTAAAAAAATTTAAATAGCTCTTATTATATAAGGCATATTTTCGTCTGATAAGGGACTTCATTTTCAATGATTTCGAGGATATTTTAGTTTTGATCAAAAAAATTTTATTTCTTACGACTTTTCGTAAAATATGTTAATGCCATCTGAAAGAGGAACAGATAAGCTTTCCATCGAGCTCTTAGTCGAAGAAGTCGGTCGAAGGATGCAAGAGTTATTAGCCAAAAACTAATGGGTGGTCAACACGTTTCCGTCCTATTGCCGATTCTTTTCGCAAAGTTCTTTTCTAAAATTCTAGTATTTAATGGGAAAAAATTAAACGAATTTTTTGTCCATGTAAAAACTATGAATTCTGAATAAAATGCCACCCATTTATGAAATTAAAAAAATTTAAATGTCTCTTATTAGACAAGGCATATTTTCGTCTGATAAGGTACTTCTTTTTCAATGATTTCGAGGATATTTTAGTTTTGATCAAAAAAATTTTATTTCTTACGTTTTTTCGTAAAATATGTTAATGCCATCTGAAAGAGGAACAGATAAGCTTTCCATCGAGCTCTTAGTCGAAGAAGTCGGTCGAAGGATGCAAGAGTTATTAGCAAAAAACTAATCGGTGGTCAACACGATTCCGTCCTACTGCCGATTCTTTTCGCAAAGTACTTTTCTATAATTATAGTATTTAATGGGGAAAAATTAAACGCAGTTTTTGTTTATGTTAAAAACTATTAATTCTGAATAAAATGCCACCCATTTATGCAATTAAGAAAATTTAAATGTCTCTTATTAGATTAGGCATATTTTCGTCTGATACGGTGCTTCTTCTTCAATGATTTCGAGGATATTTTAGTTTTGATGAAAAAAATTTTATTTCTTACGACTTTTCGTAAAATATGTTAATGCCATCTGAAAGAGGAACAGATAAACTTTCCATCGAGCCCTTATTCGAAGAAGTCGGTCGAAGGATGCAAGAGTTATTAGCAAAAAACTAATCGGTGGTCAACACGTTTCCGTCCTACTGCCGATTCTTTTCGCAAAGTACTTTTCTATAATTCTAGTATTTAATGGAAACAAATTAAACGATTTTTTTGTCCATGTAAAAAACTGTTTTTTCTGAATAAAATGCCACCCATTTATGCAATTAAAAAAATTTAAATGTCTCTTATTAGATAAGGCATATTTTCGTCTGATAAGGGACTTCTTTTTCAATGATTTCGACGATATTTTAGTTTTGATCAGAAAAATTTTATTTCTTACGACTTTTCGTAAAATATGTTAATGCCATCTGAAAGAGGAACAGATAAGCTTTCCATCGAGCTCTTAGTCGAAGAAGTCGGTCGAAGGATGCAAGAGTTATTAGCAAAAAACTAATGGGTGGTCAACACGTTTCCGTCCTACTGCCGATTCTTTTCGCAAAGTACTTTTCTGTATTTCTAGTATTTAATGGGAAAAAATTTAACGAACTTTTTGTCTATGTAAAAAACTATTAATTCTGAATAAAATGCCACCCATTTATGAAATTAAAAAAATTTAAATGTCTCTTATTAGATAAGGCATATTTTCGTCTGATAAGATACATCTTCTTCAATGATTTCGAGGATATTTTAGTTTTGATCAAAAAATTTTATTTCTTACGACTTTTCGTAAAATATGATAATGCCATCTGAAAGGGGAACAGATAAGCTTTCCATCGAGCTTTTACTCGAAGAAGTCGGTCGAAGGATGCAAGAGCTATTAGCAAAAAACTAATCGGTGGTCAACACTTTTCCGTCCTACTGCCGATTCTTTTCGCAAAGTACTTTTCTAAAATTCTAGTATTTAATGGGAAAAAATTAAACGAATTTTTTGTCCATGTAAAAAACTATTAATTTTGAATAAAATGCCACCCATTTATGAAATTAAAAAAATTTAAATGTCTCTTATTAGACAAGGCATATTTTCGACTGATAAGGTACTACTTTTTCAATGATTTCGAAGATATTTCAGTTTTGATCAAAAAAATTTTATGTCTTACGACTTTTCGTAAAATATGTTAATGCTATCTGAAAGAGGAACAGATAAGCTTTCCATCGAGCTTTTAGTCGAAGAAGTCGGTCGAAGGATGCAAGAGTTTTTAGCAAAAAACAAATCGGTGGTCAACACGATTCCGTCCTACTGCCGATTCTTTTCGCAAAATGCTTTTCTATAATTGTAGTATTTAATGGGAACAAATTAAACGAATTTTTTGTCCATGTTAAAAACTATTAATTCTGAATAAAATGCCACCCATTTATGCACTTAAAAAAATTTAAATAGCTCCTATTATATAAGGCATATTTTCGTCTGATAGGGGACTTCGTTTTCAATGATTTCGAAGATATTTTAGTTTTGATCAAAAAAATTTTATTTTTTACGACTTTTCGTAAAATATGTTAATGCCATCTGAAAGAGGAACAGATAAGCTTTCCATCGAGCCTTTAGTCGAAGAAGTCGGTCGAAGGATGCAAGAGCTATTAGCAAAAAACTAATCGGTGGTCAACACGTTTCCGTCCTACTGCCGATTCTTTTCGCAAAGTACTTTTCTAAAATTCTAGTATTTAATGGGAAAAAATTAAACGAACTTTTTGTCCATGTAAAAAACTATTAATTTTGAATAAAATGCCACCCATTTATGAAATTAAAAAAATTTAAATGTCTCTTATTAGACAAGGCATATTTTCGACTGATAAGGTACTACTTTTTCAATGATTTCGAGGATATTTTAGTTTTGATCAAAAAAATTTTATTTCTTACGTTTTTTCGTAAAATATGTTAATGCTATCTGAAAGAGGAACAGATAAGCTTTCCATCGAGCTTTTAGTCGAAGAAGTCGGTCGAAGGATGCAAGAGCTATTAGCAAAAAACTAATCGGTGGTCAACACGTTTCCGTCCTACTGCCGATTCTTTTCGCAAAGTACTTTTCTAAAATTCTTGTATTTAATGGGAAAAAATTAAACGAACTTTTTGTCCATGTAAAAAACTATTAATTTTGAATAAAATACCACCCATTTATGAAATTAAAAAAATTTAAATGTCTCTTATTAGACAAGGCATATTTTCGACTGATAAGGTACTACTTTTTCAATGATTTCGAGGATATTTTAGTTTTGATCAAAAAAATTTTATTTCTTACGACTTTTCGTAAAATATGTTAATGCTATCTGAAAGAGGAACAGATAAGCTTTCCATCGAGCTTTTAGTCGAAGAAGTCGGTCGAAGGATGCAAGAGTTTTTAGCAAAAAACTAATCGGTGGTCAACACGATTCCGTCCTACTGCCGATTCTTTTCGCAAAGTACTTTTTTATAATTATAGTTTTTAATGGGAAAAAATTAAACGGAGTTTTTGTTTATGTTAAAAACTATTAATTCTGAATAAAATGCCACCCATTTTTGCAATTAAAAAAATTTAAATAGCTCTTATTATATAAGGCATATTTTCGTCTGATAGGGGACTTCGTTTTCAATGATTTCGAAGATATTTTAGTTTTGATCAATAAATTTTATTTCTTACGACTTTTCGTAAAATATGTTAATGCCATCTGAAAGAGGAACAGATAAGCTTTCCATCGAGCTCTTATTCGAAGAAGTCGGTCGAAGGATGCAAGAGTTATTAGCAAAAAACTAATGGGTGGTCAACACGTTTCCGTCCTACTGGCAATTCTTTTCGCAAAGTACTTTTCTATAATTCTAGTATTTAATGGGAAAAAATTGAACGAACTTTTTGTCTATGTAAAAAACTATTAATTCTGAATAAAATGCCACCCATTTATGAAATTAAAAAAATTTAAATGTCTCTTATTAGATAAGGCATATTTTCGTCTGATAAGGTACTTGTTCTTCAATGATTTCGAGGATATTTTAGTTTTGATCAAAAAATTTTATTTCTTACGACTTTTCGTAAAATATGTTAATGCCATCTGAAAGAGGAACAGATAAGCTTTCCATCGAGCTTTTACTCGAAGAAGTCGATCGAAGGATGCAAGAGTTATTAGCAAAAAACTAATCGGTGCTCAACACGTTTCCGTCCTACTGCCGATTCTTTTCGCAAAGTACTTTTCTAAAATTCTAGTATTTAATGGGAAAAAATTAAACGAGCTTTTTGTCCATGTAAAAAACTATTAATTTTGAATAAAATGCCACCCATTTATGCAATTAAAAAAAATTTAAATGTCTCTTATTAGATAAGGCATATTTTCGTCTGATAAGGGACTTCGTTTTCAATGATTTCGAGGATATTTTAGTTTTGATCAAAAAAATTTTATTTATTACGACTTTTCGTAAAATATGTTAATGCCATCTGAAAGAGGAACAGATAAGCTTTCCATCGAGCTTTTAGTCGAAGAAGTCGGTCGAAGGATGCAAGAGTTATTAGCAAAAAACTAATGGGTGGTCAACACGTTTCCGTCCTACTGCCGATTCTTTTCGCAAAGTACTTTTCTATAATTCTAGTATTTAATGGGAAAAAATTAAACGAACTTTTTGTCTATGTAAAAAACTATTAATTCTGAATAAAATGCCACCCATTTATAAAATTAAAAAAATTTAAATGTCTTTTGATAGATAAGGCATATTTTCGTCTGATAAGGTACTACTTTTTCAAAGATTTCGAGGATATTTTAGTTTTGATCAAAAAAATTTTATTTCTTACGACTCTTCGTAAAATATGTTAATGCCATCTGAAAGAGGAACAGATAAGCTTTCCATCGAGCTCTTAGTCGAAGAAGTCGGTCGAAAGATGCAAGAGTTATTAGCAAAAAACTAATCGGTGGTCAACACGTTTCCGTCCTACTGCCGATTCTTTTCGCAAAGTACTTTTCTAAAATTCTACTATTTAATGGGAAAAAATTAAACGAATTTTTTGTCCATGTAAAAAACTATTAATTCTGAATAACATGCCTCCCATTTATGCAATTAAAAAAATTTAAATGTCTCTTATTAGATAAGGCATATTTTTGTCTGATAAGACACTTCTTTTTCAATGATTTCGAGGATATTTTAGTTTTGATCAAAAAAATTTTATTTCTTACGACTTTTCGTAAAATATGTTAATGCCATCTGAAAGAGGAACAGATAAGCTTTCCATCGAGCTCTTAGTCGAAGAAGTCGGTCGAAGGATGCCAGAGTTATTAGCAAAAAACTAATCGGTGGTCAACACGTTTCCGTCCTACTGCCGATTCTTTTCGCAAAGTACTTTTCTAAAATTGTACTATTTAATGGGAAAAAATTAAACGATTAACATGCCTCCCATTTATGCAATTAACAAAATTTAAATGTATCTTATTAGACAAGGCATATTTTCGTCTGATAAGGTACTACTTTTTCAAAGATTTCGAGGATATTTTAGTTTTGATCAAAAAAATTTTATTTCTTACGACTTTTCGTAAAATATGTTAATGCCATCTGAAAGAGGAACAGATAAGCATTCCATCGAGCTCTTAGTCGAAGAAGTCGGTCGAAGGATGCAAGAGTTATTAGCAAAAAACTAATCGGTGGTCAACACGTTTCCGTCCTACTGCCGATTCTTTTCGCAAAGTACTTTTCTATAATTCTAGTATTTAATGGGAAAAAATTAAACGAACTTTTTGTCCATGTAAAAAACTATTAATTTTGAATAAAATACCACCCATTTATGAAATTAAAAAAATTTAAATGTCTCTTATTAGACAAGGCATATTTTCGACTGATAAGGTACTACTTTTTCAATGATTTCGAGGATATTTTAGTTTTGATCAAAAAAATTTTATTTCTTACGACTTTTCGTAAAATATGTTAATGCTATCTGAAAGAGGAACAGATAAGCTTTCCATCGAGCTTTTAGTCGAAGAAGTCGGTCGAAGGATGCAAGAGTTTTTAGCAAAAAACTAATCGGTGGTCAACACGATTCCGTCCTACTGCCGATTCTTTTCGCAAAGTACTTTTTTATAATTATAGTTTTTAATGGGAAAAAATTAAACGGAGTTTTTGTTTATGTTAAAAACTATTAATTCTGAATAAAATGCCACCCATTTTTGCAATTAAAAAAATTTAAATAGCTCTTATTATATAAGGCATATTTTCGTCTGATAGGGGACTTCGTTTTCAATGATTTCGAAGATATTTTAGTTTTGATCAATAAATTTTATTTCTTACGACTTTTCGTAAAATATGTTAATGCCATCTGAAAGAGGAACAGATAAGCTTTCCATCGAGCTCTTATTCGAAGAAGTCGGTCGAAGGATGCAAGAGTTATTAGCAAAAAACTAATGGGTGGTCAACACGTTTCCGTCCTACTGGCAATTCTTTTCGCAAAGTACTTTTCTATAATTCTAGTATTTAATGGGAAAAAATTGAACGAACTTTTTGTCTATGTAAAAAACTATTAATTCTGAATAAAATGCCACCCATTTATGAAATTAAAAAAATTTAAATGTCTCTTATTAGATAAGGCATATTTTCGTCTGATAAGGTACTTGTTCTTCAATGATTTCGAGGATATTTTAGTTTTGATCAAAAAATTTTATTTCTTACGACTTTTCGTAAAATATGTTAATGCCATCTGAAAGAGGAACAGATAAGCTTTCCATCGAGCTTTTACTCGAAGAAGTCGATCGAAGGATGCAAGAGTTATTAGCAAAAAACTAATCGGTGCTCAACACGTTTCCGTCCTACTGCCGATTCTTTTCGCAAAGTACTTTTCTAAAATTCTAGTATTTAATGGGAAAAAATTAAACGAGCTTTTTGTCCATGTAAAAAACTATTAATTTTGAATAAAATGCCACCCATTTATGCAATTAAAAAAAATTTAAATGTCTCTTATTAGATAAGGCATATTTTCGTCTGATAAGGGACTTCGTTTTCAATGATTTCGAGGATATTTTAGTTTTGATCAAAAAAATTTTATTTATTACGACTTTTCGTAAAATATGTTAATGCCATCTGAAAGAGGAACAGATAAGCTTTCCATCGAGCTTTTAGTCGAAGAAGTCGGTCGAAGGATGCAAGAGTTATTAGCAAAAAACTAATGGGTGGTCAACACGTTTCCGTCCTACTGCCGATTCTTTTCGCAAAGTACTTTTCTATAATTCTAGTATTTAATGGGAAAAAATTAAACGAACTTTTTGTCTATGTAAAAAACTATTAATTCTGAATAAAATGCCACCCATTTATAAAATTAAAAAAATTTAAATGTCTTTTGATAGATAAGGCATATTTTCGTCTGATAAGGTACTACTTTTTCAAAGATTTCGAGGATATTTTAGTTTTGATCAAAAAAATTTTATTTCTTACGACTCTTCGTAAAATATGTTAATGCCATCTGAAAGAGGAACAGATAAGCTTTCCATCGAGCTCTTAGTCGAAGAAGTCGGTCGAAAGATGCAAGAGTTATTAGCAAAAAACTAATCGGTGGTCAACACGTTTCCGTCCTACTGCCGATTCTTTTCGCAAAGTACTTTTCTAAAATTCTACTATTTAATGGGAAAAAATTAAACGAATTTTTTGTCCATGTAAAAAACTATTAATTCTGAATAACATGCCTCCCATTTATGCAATTAAAAAAATTTAAATGTCTCTTATTAGATAAGGCATATTTTTGTCTGATAAGACACTTCTTTTTCAATGATTTCGAGGATATTTTAGTTTTGATCAAAAAAATTTTATTTCTTACGACTTTTCGTAAAATATGTTAATGCCATCTGAAAGAGGAACAGATAAGCTTTCCATCGAGCTCTTAGTCGAAGAAGTCGGTCGAAGGATGCCAGAGTTATTAGCAAAAAACTAATCGGTGGTCAACACGTTTCCGTCCTACTGCCGATTCTTTTCGCAAAGTACTTTTCTAAAATTGTACTATTTAATGGGAAAAAATTAAACGATTAACATGCCTCCCATTTATGCAATTAACAAAATTTAAATGTATCTTATTAGACAAGGCATATTTTCGTCTGATAAGGTACTACTTTTTCAAAGATTTCGAGGATATTTTAGTTTTGATCAAAAAAATTTTATTTCTTACGACTTTTCGTAAAATATGTTAATGCCATCTGAAAGAGGAACAGATAAGCATTCCATCGAGCTCTTAGTCGAAGAAGTCGGTCGAAGGATGCAAGAGTTATTAGCAAAAAACTAATCGGTGGTCAACACGTTTCCGTCCTACTGCCGATTCTTTTCGCAAAGTACTTTTCTATAATTCTAGTATTTAATGGGAACAAATTAAACGAATTTTTTGTCCATGTAAAAAACTGTTTTTTCTGAATAAAATGCCACCCATTTATGCACTTAAAAAATTTTAAATAGCTCTTATTAGATAAGGCATATTTTCGTCTGACAAGATACTTCTTCTTCAATGATTTCGAGGATATTTTAGTTTTGATCAAAAAATTTTATTTCTTACGACTTTTCGTAAAATATGTTAATGCCATCTGAAAGAGGAACAGATAAGCTTTCCATCGAGCTCTTATTCGAAGAAGTCGGTCGAAGGATGCAAGAGTTATTAGCAAAAAACTAATCGGTGGTCAACACGTTTCTGTCCTACTGCCGATTATTTTCGCAAAGTACTTTTCTAAAATTCTAGTATTTAATGGGAAAAAATTAAACGAACTTTTTGTCCATGTAAAAAACTATTAATTTTGAATAAAATGCCACCCATTTATGAAATTAAAAAAATTTAAATGTCTTTTGTTAGATAAGGCATATTTTCGTCAGATAAGGTACTACTTTTTCAAAGATTTCGAGGATATTTTAGTTTTGATCAAAAAAATTTTATTTCTTACGAATTTTCGTAAAATATGTTAATGCCATCTGAAAGAGGAACAGATAAGCTTTCCATCGAGCTCTTAGTCGAAGAAGTCGGTCGAAGGATGCAAGAGTTATTAGCAAAAAACTAATTGGTGGTCAACACGTTTCCGTCCTACTGCCGATTCTTTTCGCAAGGTACTTTTCTAAAATTCTACTATTTAATGGGAAAAAATTAAACGAATTTTTTGTCCATGTAAAAAACTATTAATTCTGAATAACATGCCTCCCATTTATGCAATTAAAAAAAATTTAAATGTCTCTTATTAGATAAGGCATATTTTCGTCTGATAAGACACTTCTTTTTCAATGATTTCGAGGATATTTTAGTTTTGATCAAAAAAATTTTATTTCTTACGACTTTTCGTAAAATATGTTAATGCCATCTGAAAGAGGAACAGATAAGTTTTCCATCGAGCTCTTAGTCGAAGAAGTCGGTCGAAGGATGCCAGAGTTATTAGCAAAAAACTAATCGGTGGTCAACACGTTTCCGTCCTACTGCCGATTCTTTTCGCAAAGTACTTTTCTAAAATTGTACTATTTAATGGGAAAAAATTAAACGAATAACATGCCTCCCATTTATGCAATTAACAAAATTTAAATGTATCTTATTAGACAAGGCATATTTTCGTCTGATAAGGTACTACTTTTTCAAAGATTTCGAAGATATTTTAGTTTTGATCAAAAAAATTTTATTTCTTACGACTTTTCGTAAAATATGTTAATGCCATCTGAAAGAGGAACAGATAAGCTTTCCATCGAGCCTTTAGTCGAAGAAGTCGGTCGAAGGATGCAAGAGCTATTAGCAAAAAACTAATCGGTGGTCAACACGTTTCCGTCCTACTGCCGATTCTTTTCGCAAAGTACTTTTCTAAAATTCTAGTATTTAATGGGAAAAAATTAAACGAACTTTTTGTCCATGTAAAAAACTATCAATTTTGAATAAAATGCCACCCATTTATGAAATTAAAAAAATTTAAATGTCTCTTATTAGACAAGGCATATTTTCGACTGATAAGGTACTACTTTTTCAATGATTTCGAGGATATTTTAGTTTTGATCAAAAAAATTTTATTTCTTACGACTTTTCGTAAAATATGTTAATGCTATCTGAAAGAGGAACAGATAAGCTTTCCATCGAGCTTTTAGTCGAAGAAGTCGGTCGAAGGATGCAAGAGTTTTTAGCAAAAAACTAATCGGTGGTCAACACGATTCCGTCCTACTGCCGATTCTTTTCGCAAAGTACTTTTTTATAATTATAGTTTTTAATGGGAAAAAATTAAACGGAGTTTTTCTTTATGTTAAAAACTATTAATTCTGAATAAAATGCCACCCATTTATGCAATTAAAAAAATTTAAATAGCTCTTATTATATAAGGCATATTTTCGTCTGATAGGGGACTTCGTTTTCAATGATTTCGAAGATATTTTAGTTTTGATCAATAAATTTTATTTCTTACGACTTTTCGTAAAATATGTTAATGCCATCTGAAAGAAGAACAGATAAGCTTTCCATCGAGCTCTTATTCGAAGAAGTCGGTCGAAGGATGCAAGAGTTATTAGCAAAAAACTAATGGGTGGTCAACACGTTTCCGTCCTACTGGCAATTCTTTTCGCAAAGTACTTTTCTATAATTGTAGTATTTAATGGGAAAAAATTGAACGAACTTTTTGTCTATGTAAAAAACTATTAATTCTGAATAAAATGCCACCCATTTATGAAATTAAAAAAATTTAAATGTCTCTTATTAGATAAGGCATATTTTCGTCTGATAAGGTACTTCTTCTTCAATGATTTCGAGGATATGTTAGTTTTGATCAAAAAAATTTTATTTCTTACGACTTTTCGTAAAATATGTTAATGCCATCTGAAAGAGGAACAGATAAGCTTTCCATCGAGCTCTTATTCGAAGAAGTCGGTTGAAGGATGCAAGAGTTATTAGCAAAAAACTAATCGGTGGTCAACACGATTCCGCCCTACTGCCGATTCTTTTCGCAAAGTACTTTTTTATAATTCTAGTATTTAATGGGAACAAATTAAACGAATTTTTTGTCCATGTTAAAAACTATTAATTCTGAATAAAATGCCACCCATTTATGCACTTAAAAAAATTTAAATAGCTCCTATTATATAAGGCATATTTTCGTCTGATAGGGGACTTCGTTTTCAATGATTTCGAAGATATTTTAGTTTTGATCAAAAAAATTTTATTTCTTACGACTTTTCGTAAATATGTTAATGCCATCTGAAAGAGGAACAGATAAGCTTTCCATTGAGCCTTTAGTCGAAGAAGTCGGTCGAAGGATGCAAGAGTTTTTAGCAAAAAACTAATCGGTGGTCAACACGATTCCGTCCTACTGCCGATTCTTTTCGCAAAGTAGTTTTTTATAATTCTAGTATTTAATGGGAACAAATTAAACGAATTTTTTGTCCATGTTAAAAACTATTAATTCTGAATAAAATGCCACCCATTTATGCACTTAAAAAAATTTAAATAGCTCCTATTATATAAGGCATATTTTCGTCTGATAGGGGACTTCGTTTTCAATGATTTCGAAGATATTTTAGTTTTGATCAAAAAAATTTTATTTCTTACGACTTTTCGTAAAATATGTTAATGCCATCTGAAAGAGGAACAGATAAGCTTTCCATTGAGCCTTTAGTCGAAGAAGTCGGTCGAAGGATGCCAGAGTTATTAGCAAAAAACTAATCGGTGGTCAACACATTTCCGTCCTACTGCCGATTCTTTTCGCAAAGTACTTTTCTTAAATTGTACTATTTAATGGGAAAAAATTAAACGAATAACATGCCTCCCATTTATGCAATTAACAAAATTTAAATGTATCTTATTAGACAAGGCATATTTTCGTCTGATAAGGTACTACTTTTTCAAAGATTTCGAGGATATTTTAGTTTTGATCAAAAAAATTTTATTTCTTACGACTTTTCGTAAAATATGTTAATGCCATCTGAAAGAGGAACAGATAAGCATTCCATCGAGCTCTTAGTCGAAGAAGTCGGTCGAAGGATGAAAGAGTTATTAGCAAAAAACTAATCGGTGGTCAACACGTTTCCGTCCTACTGCCGATTCTTTTCGCAAAGTACTTTTCTAAAATTCTACTATTTAATGGGAAAAAATTAAACGAATTTTTTGTCCATGTAAAAAACTATTAATTCTGAATAACATGCCTCCCATTTATGCAATTAAAAAAAATTTAAATGTCTCTTATTAGATAAGGCATATGTTCGTCTGATAAGATACTTCTTCTTCAATGATTTCGAGGATATTTTAGTTTTGATCAAAAAATTTTATTTCTTACGACTTTTCGTAAAATATGTTAATGCCATCTGAAAGAGGAACAGACAAGCTTTCCATCGAGCTCTTAGTCGAAGAAGTCGGTCGAAGGATGCAAGAGTTATTAGCAAAAAACTAATTGGTGGTCAACACGTTTCCGTCCTACTGCCGATTCTTTTCGCAAAGTACTTTTCTAAAATTCTACTATTTAATGGAAAAAAATTAAATGAATTTTTTGTCCATGTAAAAAACTGTTTTTTCTGAATAAAATGCCACCCATTTATGCACTTAAAAAATTTTAAATAGCTCTTATTAGATAAGGCATATTTTCGTCTGACAAGATACTTCTTCTTCAATGATTTCGAGGATATTTTAGTTTTGATCAAAAAATTTTATTTCTTACGACTTTTCGTAAAATATGTTAATGCCATCTGAAAGAGGAACAGATAAGCTTTCCATCGAGCCTTTATTCGAAGAAGTCGGTCGAAGGATGCCAGAGTTATTAGCAAAAAACTAATCGGTGGTCAACACGTTTCCGTCCTACTGCCGATTCTTTTCGCAAAGTACTTTTCTAAAATTGTACTATTTAATGGGAAAAAATTAAACGAATAACATGCCTCCCATTTATGCAATTAACAAAATTTAAATGTATCTTATTAGACAAGGCATATTTTCGTCTGATAAGGGACTTCGTTTTCAATGATTTCGAGGATATTTTAGTTTTGATCAAAAAAATTTTATTTATTACGACTTTTCGTAAAATATGTTAATGCCATCTGAAAGACGAACAGATAAGCTTTCCATCGAGCTTTTAGTCGAAGAAGTCGGTCGAAGGATGCAAGAGTTATTAGCAAAAAACTAATGGGTGGTCAACACGTTTCCGTCCTACTGCCGATTCTTTTCGCAAAGTACTTTTCTATAACTCTAGTATTTAATGGGAAAAAATTAAACGAACTTTTTGTCTATGTAAAAAACTATTAATTCTGAATAAAATGCCACCCATTTATGAAATTAAAAAAATTAAAATGTCTTTTGTTAGATAATGCATATTTTCGTCTGATAAGGTACTACTTTTTCAATGATTTCGAGGATATTTTAGTTTTGATCAAAAAAAATTTTATTTCTTACGACTTTTCGTAAAATATGTTAATGCCATTTGAAAGAGGAACAGATAAGCTTTCCATCGAGCTCTTATTCGAAGAAGTCGGTCGAAGGATGCAAGAGTTATTAGCAAAAAACTAATCGGTGGTCAACACGTTTCTGTCCTACTGCCGATTATTTTCGCAAAGTACTTTTCTATAATTCTAGTATTTAATGGGAACAAATTAAACGAATTTTTTGTCCATGTAAAAAACTATTAATTCTGAATAAAATGCCACCCATTTATGCACTTAAAAAAATTTAAGTAGCTCTTATTATATAAGCCATATTTTCGTCTGATAGGGGACTTCGTTTTCAATGATTTCGAAGATATTTTAGTTTTGATCAAAAAAATTTTATTTCTTACGACTTTTCGTAAAATATGTTAATGCCATCTGAAAGAGGAACAGATAAGCTTTCCATCGAGCTTTTACTCGAAGAAGTCGATCGAAGGATGCAAGAGTTATTAGCAAAAAACTAATCGGTGGTCAACACGTTTCTGTCCTACTGCCGATTATTTTCGCAAAGTACTTTTCTATAATTCTAGTATTTAATGGGAACAAATTAAACGAATTTTTTGTCCATGTAAAAAACTATTAATTCTGAATAAAATGCCACCCATTTATGCACTTAAAAAAATTTAAATGTCTCTTTTTATATAAGGCATATTTTCGTCTGATAAGGTACTTCTTCTTCAATGATTTCGAGGATATGTTAGTTTTGATCAAAAAAATTTTATTTCTTACGACTTTTCGTAAAATATGTTAATGCCATCTGAAAGAGGAACAGATAAGCTTTCCATCGAGCTTTTACTCGAAGAAGTCGATCGAAGGATGCAAGAGTTATTAGCAAAAAACTAATCGGTGCTCAACACGTTTCCGTCCTACTGCCGATTCTTTTCGCAAAGTACTTTTCTAAAATTCTAGTATTTAATGGGAAAAAATTAAACGAACTTTTTGTCCATGTAAAAAACTATTAATTTTGAATAAAATGCCACCCATTTATGAAATTAAAAAAATTTAAATGTCTCTTATTAGACAAGGCATATTTTCGACTGATAAGGTACTACTTTTTCAATGATTTCGAGTATATTTTAGTTTTGATCAAAAAAATTTTATTTCTTACGACTTTTCGTAAAATATGTTAATGCCATCTGAAAGAGGAACAGATAAGCTTTCCATCGAGCTCTTAGTCAAAGAAGTCGGTCGAAGGATGCAAGAGTTATTAGCAAAAAACTAATCGGTGGTCAACACGTTTCTGTCCTACTGCCGATTATTTTCGCAAAGTACTTTTCTATAATTCATTTAATGGGAACAAATTAAACGAATTTTTTGTCCATGTAAAAAACTATTAATTCTGAATAAAATGCCACCCATTTATGCACTTAAAAAAATTTAAATAGCTTTTATTATATAAGGCATATTTTCGTCTGATAGGGGACTTCGTTTTCAATGATTTCGAAGATATTTTAGTTTTGATCAAAAAAATTTTATTTCTTACGACTTTTCGTAAAATATGTTAATGCCATCTGAAAGAGGAACAGATAAGCTTTCCATCGAGCTCTTATTCGAAGAAGTCGGTCGAAGGATGCAAGAGTTATTAGCAAAAAACTAATGGGTGGTCAACACGTTTCCGTCCTACTGCCAATTCTTTTCGCAAAGTACTTTTCTATAATTCTAGTATTTAATGGGAAAAAATTGAACTAACTTTTTGTCTATGTAAAAAACTATTAATTCTGAATAAAATGCCACCCATTTATGAAATTAAAAAAATTTAAATGTCTCTTATTAGATAAGGCATATTTTCGTCTGATAAGGTACTTCTTCTTCAATGATTTCGAGGATATGTTAGTTTTGATCAAAAAAATGTTATTTCTTACGACTTTTCGTAAAATATGTTAATGCTATCTGAAAGAGGAACAGATAAGCTTTCGATCGAGCTCTTAGTCGAAGAAGTCGGTCGAAGGATGCAAGAGTTATTAGCAAAAAACTAATGGGTGGTCAACACGTTTCCGTCCTACTGCCGATTCTTTTCGCAAAGTACTTTTCTAAAATTCTAGTATTTAATGGGAAAAAATTTAACGAACTTTTTGTCTATGTTAAAAACTATTAATTCTGAATAAAATGCCACCCATTTATGAAATTAAAAAAATTTAAATGTCTCTTATTAGATAAGGCATATTTTCGTCTGATAAGGTACTTGTTCTTCAATGATTTCGAGGATATTTTAGTTTTGATCAAAAAATTTTATTTCTTACGACTTTTCGTAAAATATATTAATGCCATCTGAAAGAGGAACAGATAAGCTTTCCATCGAGCTTTTACTCGAAGAAGTCGATCGAAGGATGCAAGAGTTATTAGCAAAAAACTAATCGGTGCTCAACACGTTTCCGTCCTACTGCCTATTCTTTACGCAAAGTACTTTTCTAAAATTCTAGTATTGAATGGGAAAAAATTAAACGAACTTTTTGTCCATGTAAAAAACTATTAATTTTGAATAAAATGCCACCCATTTATGAAATTAAAAAAATTTAAATGTCTTTTGTTAGATAAGGCATATTTTCGTCTGATAAGGTACTACTTTTTCAAAGATTTCGAGGATATTTTAGTTTTGATCAAAAAAATTTTATTTCTTACGACTTTTCGTAAAATATGTTAATGCCATCTGAAAGAGGAACAGATAAGCTTTCCATCGAGCTGTTAGTCGAAGAAGTCGGTCGAAGGATGCAAGAGTTATTAGCAAAAAACTAATCGGTGGTCAACACGTTTCCGTCCTACTGCCGATTCTTTTCGCAAAGTACTTTTCTAAAATTCTACTATTTAATGGGAAAAAATTAAACGAATTTTTTGTCCATGTAAAAAACTATTAATTCTGAATAACATGCCTCCCATTTATGCAATTAAAAAAAATTTAAATGTCTCTTATTAGATAAGGCATATTTTTGTCTGTTAAGACACTTCTTTTTCAATGATTTCGAGGATATTTTAGTTTTGATCAAAAAAATTTTATTTCTTACGACTTTTCGTAAAATATGTTAATGCCATCTGAAAGAGGAACAGATAAGCTTTTTATCGAGCTCTTAGTCGAAGAAGTCGCTCGAAGGATGCCAGAGTTATTAGCAAAAAACTAATCGGTGGTCAACACGTTTCCGTCCTACTGCCGATTCTTTTCGCAAAGTACTTTTCTAAAATTCTACTATTTAATGGGAAAAAATTAAACGAATAACATGCCTCCCATTTATGAAATTAAACAAATTTAAATTAAATTAAAATTTTATTTCTTACGACTTTTCGTAAAATATGTTAATGCCATCTGAAAGAGGAACAGATAAGCTTTCCATCGAGCTCTTAGTCGAAGAAGTCGGTCGAAGGATGCAAGAGTTATTAGCAAAAAACTAATCGGTGGTCAACACGTTTCCGTCCTACTGCCGATTCTTTTCGCAAAGTACTTTTCTAAAATTCTACTATTTAATGGGAAAAAATTAAACGAATTTTTTGTCCATGTAAAAAACTATTAATTCTGAATAACATGCCTCCCATTTATGCAATTAAAAAAAATTTAAATGTCTCTTATTAGATAAGGCATATTTTCGTCTGATAAGGTACTTCTTTTTCAATGATTTCGAGGATATTTTAGTTTTGATCAAAAAAATTTTATTTCTTACGACTTTTCGTAAAATATGTTAATGCCATCTGAAAGAGGAACAGATAAGCTATCCATCGAGCTCTTAGTCGAAGAAGTCGGTCGAAGGATGCCAGAGTTATTAGCAAAAAACTAATCGGTGGTCAACACGTTTCCGTCCTACTGCCGATTCTTTTCGCAAAGTACTTTTCTAAAATTCTACTGTTTAATGGGAAAATATTAAACGAATAACATGCCACCCATTTATGCAATTAACAAAATTTAAATGTATCTTATTAGACAAGGCATATTTTCGTCTGATAAGGTGCTACTTTTTCAAAGATTTCGAGGATATTTTAGTTTTGATCAAAAAATTTTTATTTCTTACGACTTTTCGTAAAATATGTTAATGCCATCTGAACGAGGAACAGATAAGCTTTCCATCGAGCTCTTAGTCGAAGAAGTCGGTCGAAGGATGCAAGAGTTATTACCAAAAAACTAATAGGTGGTCAACACGTTTCCGTCCTACTGCCGATTCTTTTCGCAAAGTACTTTTCTATAATTCTAGTATTTAATGGGAACAAATTAAACGAATTTTTTGTCCATGTAAAAAACTGTTTTTTCTGAATAAGATGCCACCCATTTATGCACTTAAAAAATTTTAAATAGCTCTTATTAGATAAGGCATATTTTCGTCTGACAAGATACTTCTTCTTCAATGATTTCGAGGATATTTTAGTTTTGATCAAAAAATTTTATTTCTTACGACTTTTCGTAAAATATGTTAATGCCATCTGAAAGAGGAACAGATAAGCTTTCCATCGAGCTCTTATTCGAAGAAGTCGGTCGAAGGATGCAAGAGTTATTAGCAAAAAACTAATCGGTGGTCAACACGTTTCTGTCCTACTGCCGATTATTTTCGCAAAGTACTTTTCTAAAATTCTAGTATTTAATGGGAAAAAATTAAACGAACTTTTTGTCCATGTAAAAAACTATTAATTTTGAATAAAATGCCACCCATTTATGAAATTAAAAAAATTTAAATGTCTTTTGTTAGATAAGGCATATTTTCATCAGATAAGGTACTACTTTTTCAAAGATTTCGAGGATATTTTAGTTTTGATCAAAAAAATTTTATTTCTTACGACTTTTCGTAAAATATGTTAATGTCATCTGAAAGAGGAACAGATAAGCTTTCCATCGAGCTCTTAGTCGAAGAAGTCGGTCGAAGGATGCAAGAGTTATTAGCAAAAAAACTAATTGGTGGTCAACACGTTTCCGTCCTACTGCCGATTCTTTTCGCAAAGTACTTTTCTAAAATTGTACTATTTAATGGGAAAAAATTAAACGAATAACATGCCTCCCATTTATGCAATTAACAAAATTTAAATGTATCTTATTAGACAAGGCATATTTTCGTCTGATAAGGTACTACTTTTTCAAAGATTTCGAGGATATTTTAGTTTTGATCAAAAAAATTTTATTTCTTACGACTTTTCGTAAAATATGTTAATGCCATCTGAAAGAGGAACAGATAAGCATTCCATCGAGCTCTTAGTCGAAGAAGTCGGTCGAAGGATGCAAGAGTTATTAGCAAAAAACTAATCGGTGGTCAACACGTTTCCGTCCTACTGCCGATTCTTTTCGCAAAGTACTTTTCTGTAATTCTAGTATTTAATGGGAAAAAATCTAACGAACTTTTTGTCTATGTAAAAAACTATTAATTCTGAATAAAATGCTACCCATTTATGAAATTGAAAAAAATTTAAATGTCTCTTATTAGATAAGGCATATTTTCGTCTGATAAGATACTTCTTCTTCAATGATTTCGAGGATTTTTTAGTTTTGATCAAAAAATTTTATTTCTTACGACTTTTCGTAAAATATGATAATGCTATCTGAAAGAGGAACAGATAAGCTTTCCATCGAGCTTTTACTCGAAGAAGTCGGTCGAAGGATGCAAGAGTTATTAGCAAAAAACTAATCGGTGGTCAACACGTTTCCGTCCTACTGCCGATTCTTTTCGCAAAGTACTTTTCTAAAATTCTAGTATTTAATGGGAAAAAATTAAACGAACTTTTTGTCCATGTAAAAAACTATTAATTTTGAATAAAATGCCACCCATTTATGAAATTAAAAAAATTTAAATGTCTCTTATTATACAAGGCATATTTTCGACTGATAAGGTACTACTTTTTCAATGATTTCGAGGATATTTTAGTTTTGATCAAAAAAATTTTATTTCTTACGACTTTTCGTAAAATATGTTAATGCTATCTGAAAGAGGAACAGATAAGCTTTTTATCGAGCTTTTAGTCGAAGAAGTCGGTCGAAGGATGCAAGAGTTTTTAGCAAAAAACTAATCGGTGGTCAACACGATTCCGTCCTACTGCCGATTCTTTTCGCAAAGTACTTTTTTATAATTATAGTTTTTAATGGGAAAAAATTAAACGGAGTTTTTGTTTATGTTAAAAACTATTAATTCTGAATAAAATGCCACCCATTTATGCAATTAAAAAAATTTAAATGTCTCTTATTAGATAAGGCATATTTTCGTCTGATAAGGTACTTCTTCTTCAATGATTTCGAGTATATTTTAGTTTTGATCAAAAAATATTTTATTTCTTACGACTTTTCGTAAAATATGTTAATGCCATCTGAAAGAGGAACAGATAAGCTTTCCATCGAGCTCTTATTCGAAGAAGTCGGTCGAAGGATGCAAGAGTTATTAGCAAAAAACTAATCGGTGGTCAACACGTTTCTGTCCTACTGCCGATTATTTTCGCAAAGTACTTTTCTATAATTCTAGTATTTAATGGGAACAAATTAAACGAATTTTTTGTCCATGTAAAAAACTATTAATTCTGAATAAAATGCCACCCATTTATGCACTTAAAAAAATTTAAGTAGCTCTTATTATATAAGGCATATTTTCGTCTGATAGGGGACTTCGTTTTCAATGATTTCGAAGATATTTTAGTTTTGATAAAAAAAATTTTATTTCTTACGTTTTTTCGTAAAATATGTTAATGCCATCTGAAAGAGGAACAGATAAGCTTTCCATCGAGCTCTTATTCGAAGAAGTCGGTCGAAGGATGCAAGAGTTATTAGCAAAAAACTAATGGGTGGTCAACACGTTTCCGTCCTACTGCCAATTCTTTTCGCAAAGTACTTTTCTATAATTCTAGTATTTAATGGGAAAAAATTGAACGAACTTTTTGTCTATGTAAAAAACTATTAATTCTGAATAAAATGCCACCCATTTATGAAATTAAAAAAATTTAAATGTCTCTTTTTATATAAGGCATATTTTCGTCTGATAAGGTACTTCTTCTTCAATGATTTCGAGGATATGTTAGTTTTGATCAAAAAAATTTTATTTCTTACGACTTTTCGTAAAATATGTTAATGCCATCTGAAAGAGGAACAGATAAGCTTTCCATCGAGCTTTTACTCGAAGAAGTCGATCGAAGGATGCAAGAGTTATTAGCAAAAAACTTATCGGTGCTCAACACGTTTCCGTCCTACTGCCGATTCTTTTCGCAAAGTACTTTTCTAAAATTCTAGTATTTAATGGGAAAAAATTAAACGAACTTTTTGTCCATGTAAAAAACTATTAATTTTGAATAAAATGCCACCCATTTATGAAATTAAAAAAATTTAAATGTCTCTTATTAGATAAGGCATATTTTCGTCTGATAAGGTACTTCTTCTTCAATGATTTCGAGGATATGTTAGTTTTGATCAAAAAAATGTTATTTCTTACGACTTTTCGTAAAATATGTTAATGCCATCTGAAAGAGGAACAGATAAGCTTTCGATCGAGCTCTTAGTCGAAGAAGTCGGTCGAAGGATGCAAGAGTTATTAGCAAAAAACTAATGGGTGGTCAACACGTTTCCGTCCTACTGCCGATTCTTTTCGCAAAGTAGTTTTCTAAAATTCTAGTATTTAATGGGAAAAAAATTTAACGAACTTTTTGTCTATGTTAAAAACTATTAATTCTGAATAAAATGCCACCCATTTATGAAATTAAAAAAATTTAAATGTCTCTTATTAGATAAGGCATATTTTCGTCTGATAAGGTACTTGTTCTTCAATGATTTCGAGGATATTTTAGTTTTGATCAAAAAATTTTATTTCTTACGACTTTTCGTAAAATATGTTAATGCCATCTGAAAGAGGAACAGATAAGCTTTCCATCGAGCTTTTACTCGAAGAAGTCGATCGAAGGATGCAAGAGTTATTAGAAAAAAACTAATCGGTGCTCAACACGTTTCCGTCCTACTGCCGATTCTTTTCGCAAAGTACTTTTCTAAAATTCTAGTATTGAATGGGAAAAAATTAAACGAACTTTTTGTCCATGTAAAAAACTATTAATTTTGAATAAAATGCCACCCATTTATGAAATTAAAAAAATTTAAATGTCTCTTATTAGACAAGGCATATTTTCGACTGATAAGGTACTACTTTTTCAATGATTTCGAGGATATTTTAGTTTTGATCAAAAAAATTTTATTTCTTACGACTTTTCGTAAAATATGTTAATGCCATCTGAAAGAGGAACAGATAAGCTTTCCATCGAGCTCTTACTCGAAGAAGTCGGTCGAAGGATGCAAGAGTTATTAGCAAAAAACTAATCGGTGGTCAACACGATTCCGTCATACTGCCGATTCTTTTCGCAAAGTACTTTTTTATAATTATAGTATTTAATGGGAACAAATTAAACGGAGTTTTTGTTTATGTAAAAAACTATTAATTCTGAATAAAATGCCACCCATTTATGCAATTAAAAAAAATTTAAATGTCTCTTATTAGATAAGGCATATTTTCGTCTGATAAGGGACTTCGTTTTCAATGATTTCGAGGATATTTTAGTTTTGATCAAAAAAATTTTATTTATTACGACTTTTCGTAAAATATGTTAATGCCATCTGAAAGAGGAACAGATAAGCTTTCCATCGAGCTTTTAGTCGAAGAAGTCGGTCGAAGGATGCAAGAGTTATTAGCAAAAAACTAATGGGTGGTCAACACGTTTCCGTCCTACTGCCGATTCTTTTCGCAAAGTACTTTTCTATAATTCTAGTATTTAATGGGAAAAAATTAAACGAACTTTTTGTCTATGTAAAAAACTATTAATTCTGAATAAAATGCCACCCATTTATGAAATTAAAAAAATTTAAATGTCTTTTGTTAGATAAGGCATATTTTCGTCTGATAAGGTACTACTTTTTCAAAGATTTCGAGGATATTTTAGTTTTGATTCTTACGACTTTTCGTAAAATATGTTAATGCCATCTGAAAGAGGAACAGATAAGCTTTTTATCGAGCTCTTAGTCGAAGAAGTCGGTCGAAGGATGCCAGAGTTATTAGCAAAAAACTAATCGGTGGTCAACACGTTTCCGTCCTACTGCCGATTCTTTTCGCAAAGTACTTTTCTAAAATTCTACTATTTAATGGGAAAAAATTAAACGAATAACATGCCTCCCATTTATGAAATTAAAAAAATTTAAATTAAATTAAAATTTTATTTCTTACGACTTTTCGTAAAATATGTTAATGCCATCTGAAAGAGGAACAGATAAGCTTTCCATCGAGCTCTTAGTCGAAGAAGTCGGTCGAAGGATGCAAGAGTTATTAGCAAAAAACTAATCGGTGGTCAACACGTTTCCGTCCTACTGCCGATTCTTTTCGCAAAGTACTTTTCTAAAATTCTACTATTTAATGGGAAAAAATTAAACGAATTTTTTGTCCATGTAAAAAACTATTAATTCTGAATAACATGCCTCCCATTTATGCAATTAAAAAAAATTTAAATGTCTCTTATTAGATAAGGCATATTTTCGTCTGATAAGGTACTTCTTTTTCAATGATTTCGAGGATATTTTAGTTTTGATCAAAAAAATTTTATTTCTTACGACTTTTCGTAAAATATGTTAATGCCATCTGAAAGAGGAACAGATAAGCTTTCCATCGAGCTCTTAGTCGAAGAAGTCGGTCGAAGGATGCAAGAGTTATTAGCAAAAAACTAATCGGTGGTCAACACGTTTCCGTCCTACTGCCGATTCTTTTCGCAAAGTACTTTTCTAAAATTCTACTATTTAATGGGAAAAAATTAAACGAATTTTTTGTCCATGTAAAAAACTATTAATTCTGAATAACATGCCTCCCATTTATGCAATTAAAAAAAATTTAAATGTCTCTTATTAGATAAGGCATATTTTCGTCTGATAAGGTACTTCTTTTTCAATGATTTCGAGGATATTTTAGTTTTGATCAAAAAAATTTTATTTCTTACGACTTTTCGTAAAATATGTTAATGCCATCTGAAAGAAGAACAGATAAGCTTTCCATCGAGCTCTTAGTCGAAGAAGTCGGTCGAAGGATGCCAGAGTTATTAGCAAAAAACTAATCGGTGGTCAACACGTTTCCGTCCTACTGCCGATTCTTTTCGCAAAGTACTTTTCTAAAATTCTACTATTTAATGGGAAAAAATTAAACGAATAACATGCCTCCCATTTATGCAATTAACAAAATTTAAATGTATCTTATTAGACAAGGCATATTTTCGTCTGATAAGGTGCTACTTTTTCAATGATTTCGAGGATATTTTAGTTTTGATCAAAAAAATTTTATTTCTTACGACTTTTCGTTAAATATGTTAATGCCATCTGAAAGAGGAACAGATAAGCTTTCCATCGAGCTCTTAGTCGAAGAAGTCGGTCGAAGGATGCAAGAGTTATTACCAAAAAACTAATCGGTGGTCAACACGTTTCCGTCCTACTGCCGATTCTTTTCGCAAAGTACTTTTCTATAATTATAGTATTTAATGGGAACAAATTAAACGAATTTTTTGTCCATGTAAAAAATTATTAATTCTGAATAAAATGCCACCCATTTATGCAATTAAAAAAATTTAAATGTCTTTTATTAGATAAGGCATATTTGCGTCTGATAAGGTACTTCTTCTTCAATGATTTCGAGGATATTTTAGTTTTGATCAAAAAAATTTTATTTCTCATGACTTTTCGTAAAATATGTTAATGCCATCTGAAAGAGGAACAGATATAACATTTATGCAATTAAAAAAATTTAAATGTCTCTTATTAGATAAGGCATATTTTTGTCTGATAAGACACTTCTTTTTCAATGATTTCGAGGATATTTTAGTTTTGATCAAAAAAATTTTATTTCTTACGACTTTTCGTAAAATATGTTAATGCCATCTGAAAGAGGAACAGATAAGCTTTTCATCGAGCTCTTAGTCGAAGAAGTCGGTCGAAGGATGCCAGAGTTATTATCAAAAAACTAATCGGTGGTCAACACGTTTCCGTCCTACTGCCGATTCTTTTCGCAAAGTACTTTTCTAAAATTCTACTATTTAATGGGAAAAAATTAAACGAATAACATGCCTCCCATTTATGAAATTAAAAAAATTTAAATTAAATTAAAATTTTATTTCTTACGACTTTTCGTAAAATATGTTAATGCCATCTGAAAGAGGAACAGATAAGCTTTCCATCGAGCTCTTAGTCGAAGAAGTCGGTCGAAGGATGCAAGAGTTATTAGCAAAAAACTAATCGGTGGTCAACACGTTTCCGTCCTACTGCCGATTCTTTTCGCAAAGTACTTTTCTAAAATTCTACTATTTAATGGGAAAAAATTAAACGAATTTTTTGTCCATGTAAAAAACTATTAATTCTGAATAACATGCCTCCCATTTATGCAATTAAAAAAAATTTAAATGTCTCTTATTAGATAAGGCATATTTTCGTCTGATAAGGTACTTCTTTTTCAATGATTTCGAGGATATTTTAGTTTTGATCAAAAAAATTTTATTTCTTACGACTTTTCGTAAAATATGTTAATGCCATCTGAAAGAAGAACAGATAAGCTTTCCATCGAGCTCTTAGTCGAAGAAGTCGGTCGAAGGATGCCAGAGTTATTAGCAAAAAACTAATCGGTGGTCAACACGTTTCCGTCCTACTGCCGATTCTTTTCGCAAAGTACTTTTCTAAAATTCTACTATTTAATGGGAAAAAATTAAACGAATAACATGCCTCCCATTTATGCAATTAACAAAATTTAAATGTATCTTATTAGAAAAGGCATATTTTCGTCTGATAAGGTGCTACTTTTTCAATGATTTCGAGGATATTTTAGTTTTGATCAAAAAAATTTTATTTCTTACGACTTTTCGTTAAATATGTTAATGCCATCTGAAAGAGGAACAGATAAGCTTTCCATCGAGCTCTTAGTCGAAGAAGTCGGTCGAAGGATGCAAGAGTTATTACCAAAAAACTAATCGGTGGTCAACACGTTTCCGTCCTACTGCCGATTCTTTTCGCAAAGTACATTTCTATAATTATAGTATTTAATGGGAACAAATTAAACGAATTTTTTGTCCATGTAAAAAACTATTAATTCTGAATAAAATGCCACCCATTTATGCAATTAAAAAAATTTAAATGTCTTTTATTAGATAAGGCATATTTTCGTCTGATAATGTACTTCTTCTTCAATGATTTCGAGGATATTTTAGTTTTGATCAAAAAAATTTTATTTCTCATGACTTTTCGTAAAATATGTTAATGCCATCTGAAAGAGGAACAGATATAACATTTATGCAATTAAAAAAATTTAAATGTCTCTTATTAGATAAGGCATATTTTTGTCTGATAAGACACTTCTTTTTCAATGATTTCGAGGATATTTTAGTTTTGATCAAAAAAATTTTATTTCTTACGACTTTTCGTAAAATATGTTAATGCCATCTGAAAGAGGAACAGATAAGCTTTTTATCGAGCTCTTAGTCGAAGAAGTCGCTCGAAGGATGCCAGAGTTATTAGAAAAAATATAAACGGTGGTCAACACGTTTCCGTCCTACTGCCGATTCTTTTCGCAAAGTACTTTTCTAAAATTCTATTTTTTAATGGGAAAAAATTAAACGAATAACATGCCTCCCATTTATGAAATTAAAAAAATTTAAATTAAATTAAAATTTTATTTCTTACGACTTTTCGTAAAATATGTTAATGCCATCTGAAAGAGGAACAGATAAGCTTTCCATCGAGCTCTTAGTCGAAGAAGTCGGTCGAAGGATGCAAGAGTTATTAGCAAAAAACTAATCGGTGGTCAACACGTTTCCGTCCTACTGCCGATTCTTTTCGCAAAGTACTTTTCTAAAATTCTACTATTTAATGGGAAAAAATTAAACGAATTTTTTGTCCATGTAAAAAACTATTAATTCTGAATAACATGCCTCCCATTTATGCAATTAACAAAATTTAAATGTATCTTAGTAGACAAGGCATATTTTCGTCTGATAAGGTACTACTTTTTCAAAGATTTCGAGGATATTTTAGTTTTGATCAAAAAAATTTTATTTCTTACGACTTTTCGTAAAATATGTTAATGCCATCTGAAAGAGGAACAGATAAGCTTTCCATCGAGCTCTTAGTCGAAGAAGTCGGTCGAAGGATGCAAGAGTTATTACCAAAAAAACTAATCGGTGGTCAACACGTTTCCGTCCTACTGCCGATTCTTTTCGCAAAGTACTTTTCTATAATTATAGTATTTAATGGGAACAAATTAAACGAATTTTTTGTCCATGTAAAAAACTATTAATTCTGAATAAAACGCCACCCATTTATGCAATTAAAAAAACTTATCTTTTATTAGATAAGGCATATTTTCGTCTGATAAGGTACTTCTTCTTCAATGATTTCGAGGATATTTTAGTTTTGATCAAAAAAATTTTATTTCTCATGACTTTTCGTAAAATATGTTAATGCCATCTGAAAGAGGAACAGATATAACATTTATGCAATTAAAAAAATTTAAATGTCTCTTATTAGATAAGGCATATTTTTGTCTGATAAGACACTTCTTCTTCAATGATTTCGAGGATATTTTAGTTTTGATCAAAAAAATTTTATTTCTTACGACTTTTCGTAAAATATGTTAATGCCATCTGAAAGAGGAACAGATAAGCTTTCCATCGAGCTCTTAGTCGAAGAAGTCGGTCGAAGGATGCAAGAGTTATTACCAAAAAACTAATCGGTGGTCAACGTTTCCGTCCTACTGCCGATTCTTTTCGCAAAGTACTTTTCTATAATTATAGTATTTAATGGGAACAAATTAAACGAATTTTTTGTCCATGTAAAAAACTATTAATTCTGAATAAAATGCCACCTATTTATGCAATTAAAAAAATTTAAATGTCTTTTATTAGATAAGGCATATTTTCGTCAGATAAGGTACTTCTTCTTCAATGATTTCAAGGATATTTTAGTTTTGATCAAAAAAATTTTATTTCTCATGACTTTTCGTAAAATATGTTAATGCCATCTGAAAGAGGAACAGATATAACATTTATGCAATTAAAAAAATTTAAATGTCTCTTATTAGATAAGGCATATTTTTGTCTGATAATACACTTCTTTTTCAATGATTTCGAGGATATTTTAGTTTTGATCAAAAAAATTTTATTTCTTACGACTTTTCGTAAAATATGTTAATGCCATCTGAAAGAGGAACAGATAAGCTTTCCATCGAGCTCTTAGTCGAAGAAGTCGGTCGAAGGATGCCAGAGTTGTTATCAAAAAACTAATCGGTGGTCAACACGTTTCCGTCCTACTGCCGATTCTTTTCGCAAAGTACTTTTCTAAAATTCTACTATTTAATGGGAAAAAATTAAACGAATAACATGCCTCCCATTTATGAAATTAAAAAAATTTAAATTAAATTAAAATTTTATTTCTTACGACTTTTCGTAAAATATGTTAATGCCATCTGAAAGAGGAACAGATAAGCTTTCCATCGAGCTCTTAGTCGAAGAAGTCGGTCGAAGGATGCAAGAGTTATTAGCAAAAAACTAATCGGTGGTCAACACGTTTCCGTCCTACTGCCGATTCTTTTCGCAAAGTACTTTTCTAAAATTCTACTATTTAATGGGAAAAAATTAAACGAATTTTTTGTCCATGTAAAAAACTATTAATTCTGAATAACATGCCTCCCATTTATGCAATTAAAAAAAATTTAAATGTCTCTTATTAGATAAGGCATATTTTCGTCTGATAAGGTACTTCTTTTTCAATGATTTCGAGGATATTTTAGTTTTGATCAAAAAAATTTTATTTCTTACGACTTTTCGTAAAATATGTTAATGCCATGTGAAAGAGGAACAGATAAGCTTTCCATCGAGCTCTTAGTCGAAGAAGTCGGTCGAAGGATGCCAGAGTTATTAGCAAAAAACTAATCGGTGGTCAACACGTTTCCGTCCTACTGCCGATTCTTTTCGCAAAGTACTTTTCTAAAATTCTACTATTTAATGGGAAAAAATTAAACGAATAACATGCCTCCCATTTATGCAATTAACAAAATTTAAATGTATCTTAGTAGACAAGGCATATTTTCGTCTGATAAGGTACTACTTTTTCAAAGATTTCGAGGATATTTTAGTTTTGATCAAAAAAATTTTATTTCTTACGACTTTTCGTAAAATATGTTAATGCCATCTGAAAGAGGAACAGATAAGCTTTCCATCGAGCTCTTAGTCGAAGAAGTCGGTCGAAGGATGCAAGAGTTATTACAAAAAAACTAATCGGTGGTCAACACGTTTCCGTCCTACTGCCGATTCTTTTCGCAAAGTACTTTTCTATAATTATAGTATTTAATGGGAACAAATTAAACGAATTTTTTGTCCATGTAAAAAACTATTAATTCTGAATAAAACGCCACCCATTTATGCAATTAAAAAAACTTATCTTTTATTAGATAAGGCATATTTTCGTCTGATAAGGTACTTCTTCTTCAATGATTTCGAGGATATTTTAGTTTTGATCAAAAAAATTTTATTTCTCATGACTTTTCGTAAAATATGTTAATGCCATCTGAAAGAGAAACAGATATAACATTTATGCAATTAAAAAAATTTAAATGTCTCTTATTAGATAAGGCATATTTTTGTCTGATAAGACACTTCTTCTTCAATGATTTCGAGGATATTTTAGTTTTGATCAAAAAAATTTTATTTCTTACGACTTTTCGTAAAATATGTTAATGCCTTCTGAAAGAGGAACAGATAAGCTTTCCATCGAGCTCTTAGTCGAAGAAGTCGGTCGAAGGATGCAAGAGTTATTAGCAAAAAACTAATAGGTGGTCAACACGTTTCCGTCCTACTGCCGATTCTTTTCGCAAAGTACTTTTCTAAAATTCTACTATTTAATGGGAAAAAATTAAACGAATTTTTTGTCCATGTAAAAAACTATTAATTCTGAATAACATGCCTCCCATTTATGCAATTAAAAAAAATTTAAATGTCTCTTATTAGATAAGGCATATTTTCGTCTGATAAGGTACTTCTTTTTCAATGATTTCGAGGATATTTTAGTTTTGATCAAAAAAATTTTATTTCTTACGACTTTTCGTAAAATATGTTAATGCCATCTGAAAGAGGAACAGATAAGCTTTCCATCGAGCTCTTAGTCGAAGAAGTCGGTCGAAGGATGCCAGAGTTATTAGCAAAAAACTAATCGGTGGTCAACACGTTTCCGACCTACTGCCGATTCTTTTCGCAAAGTACTTTTCTAAAATTCTACTATTTAATGGGAAAAAATTAAACGAATAACATGCCTCCCATTTATGCAATTAACAAAATTTAAATGTATCTTATTAGACAAGGCATATTTTCGTCTGATAAGGTACTACTTTTTCAAAGATTTCGAGGATATTTTAGTTTTGATCAAAAAAATTTTATTTCTTACGACTTTTTGTAAAATATGTTAATGCCATCTGAAAGAGGAACAGATAAGCTTTCCATCGAGCTCTTAGTCGAAGAAGTCGGTCGAAGGATGCAAGAGTTATTACCAAAAAACTAATCGGTGGTCAACACGTTTCCGTCCTACTGCCGATTCTTTTCGCAAAGTACTTTTCTATAATTATAGTATTTAATGGGAACAAATTAAACGAATTTTTTGTCCATGTAAAAAACTATTAATTCTGAATAAAATGCCACCCATTTATGCAATTAAAAAAATTTAAATGTCTTTTATTAGATAAGGCATGTTTTCGTCTGATAAGGTGCATCTTCTTCAATGATTTCGAGGATATTTTAGTTTTGATCAAAAAAATTTTATTTCTCATGACTTTTCGTAAAATATGTTAATGCCATCTGAAAGAGGAATAGATATAACATTTATGCAATTAAAAAAATTTAAATGTCTCTTATTAGATAAGGCATATTTTTGTCTGATAAGACACTTCTTTTTCAATGATTTCGAGGATATTTTAGTTTTGATCAAAAAAATTTTATTTCTTACGACTTTTCGTAAAATATGTTAATGCCATCTGAAAGAGGAACAGATAAGCTTTCCATCGAGCTCTTAGTCGAAGAAGTCGGTCGAAGGATGCCAGAGTTATTATCAAAAAACTAATTGGTGGTCAACACGTTTCCGTCCTACTGCCGATTCTTTTCGCAAAGTACTTTTCTAACATTCTACTATTTAATGGGAAAAAATTAAACGAATTTTTTGTCCATGTAAAAAACTATTAATTCTGAATAACATGCCTCCCATTTATGCAATTAAAAAAAATTTAAATGTCTCTTATTAGATAAGGCATATTTTTGTCTGATAAGACACTTCTTTTTCAATGATTTCGAGGATATTTTAGTTTTGATCAAAAAAATTTTATTTCTTACGACTTTTCGTAAAATATGTTAATGCCATCTGAAAGAGGAACAGATAAGCTTTCCATCGAGCTCTTAGTCGAAGAAGTCGGTCGAAGGATGCCAGAGTTATTATCAAAAAACTAATTGGTGGTCAACACGTTTCCGTCCTACTGCCGATTCTTTTCGCAAAGTACTTTTCTAAAATTCTACTATTTAATGGGAAAAAATTAAACGAATAACATGCCTCCCATTTATGAAATTAAAAAAATTTAAATTAAATTAAAATTTTATTTCTTACGCCTTTTCGTAAAATATGTTAATGCCATCTGAAAGAGGAACAGATAAGCTTTCCATCGAGCTCTTAGTCGAAGAAGTCGGTCGAAGGATGCAAGAGTTATTAGCAAAAAACTAATCGGTGGTCAACACGTTTCCGTCCTACTGCCGATTCTTTTCGCAAAGTACTTTTCTAAAATTCTACTATTTAATGGGAAAAAATTAAACGAATTTTTTGTCCATGTAAAAAACTATTAATTCTGAATAACATGCCTCCCATTTATGCAATTAAAAAAAATTTAAATGTCTCTTATTAGATAAGGCATATTTTTGTCTGATAAGACACTTCTTTTTCAATGATTTCGAGGATATTTTAGTTTTGATCAAAAAAATTTTATTTCTTACGACCTTTCGTAAAATATGTTAATGCCATCTGAAAGAGGAACAGATAAGCTTTTTATCGAGCTCTTAGTCGAAGAAGTCGTTCGAAGGATGCCAGAGTTATTAGCAAAAAACTAATCGGTGGTCAACACGTTTCCGTCCTACTGCCGATTCTTTTCGCAAAGTACTTTTCTAACATTCTACTATTTAATGGGAAAAAATTAAACGAATAACATGCCTCCCATTTATGAAATTAAAAAAATTTAAGTTAAATTAAAATTTTATTTCTTACGACTTTTCGTAAAATATGTTAATGCCATCTGAAAGAGGAACAGATAAGCTTTCCATCGAGCTCTTAGTCGAAGAAGTCGGTCGAAGGATGCAAGAGTTATTAGCAAAAAACTAATCGGTGGTCAACACGTTTCCGTCCTACTGCCGATTATTTTCGCAAAGTACTTTTCTAAAATTCTACTATTTAATGGGAAAAAATAAAACGAATTTTTTGTCCATGTAAAAAACTATTAATTCTGAATAACATGCCTCCCATTTATGCAATTAAAAAAAATTTAAATGTCTCTTATTAGATAAGGCATATTTTCGTCTGATAAGGTACTTCTTTTTCAATGATTTCGAGGATATTTTAGTTTTGATCAAAAAAATTTTATTTCTTACGACTTTTCGTAAAATATGTTAATGCCATCTGAAAGAGGAACAGATAAGCTTTCCATCGAGCTCTTAGTCGAAGAAGTCGGTCGAAGGATGCCAGAGTTATTAGCAAAAAACTAATCGGTGGTCAACACGTTTCCGTCCTACTGCCGATTCTTTTCGCAAAGTACTTTTCTAAAATTCTACTATTTAATGGGAAAAAATTAAACGAATAACATGCCTCCCATTTATGCAATTAACAAAATTTAAATGTATCTTATTAGACAAGGCATATTTTCGTCTGATAAGGTACTACTTTTTCAAAGATTTCGAGGATATTTTAGTTTTGATCAAAAAAATTTTATTTCTTACGACTTTTCGTAAAATATGTTAATGCCATCTGAAAGAGGAACAGATAAGCTTTCCATCGAGCACTTAGTCGAAGAAGTCGGTCGAAGGATGCAAGAGTTATTACCAAAAAACTAATCGGTGGTCAACACGTTTCCGTCCTACTGCCGATTCTTTTCGCAAAGTACTTTTCTATAATTATAGTATTTAATGGGAACAAATTAAACGAATTTTTTGTCCATGTAAAAAACTATTAATTCTGAATAAAATGCCACCCATTTATGCAATTAAAAAAATTTAAATGTCTTTTATTAGATAAGGCATATTTTCGTCTGATAAGGTACTTCTTCTTCAATGATTTCGAGGATATTTTAGTTTTGATCAAAAAAATTTTATTTCTCATGACTTTTCGCAAAATATGTTAATGCCATCTGAAAGAGGAACAGATATAACATTTATGCAATTAAAAAAATTTTAATGTCTCTTATTAGATAAGGCATATTTTTGTCTGATAAGACACTTCTTTTTCAATGATTTCGAGGATATTTTAGTTTTGATCAAAAAAATTTTATTTCTTACGACTTTTCGTAAAATATGTTAATGCCATCTGAAAGAGGAACAGATAAGCTTTCCATCGAGCTCTTAGTCGAAGAAGTCGGTCGAAGGATGCCAGAGTTATTATCAAAAAACTAGTCGGTGGTCAACACGTTTCCGTCCTACTGCCGATTCTTTTCGCAAAGTACTTTTCTAAAATTCTACTATTTAATGGGAAAAAATTAAACGAATAACATGCCTCCCATTTATGAAATTAAAAAAATTTAAATAAAATTAAAATTTTATTTCTTACGACTTTTCGTAAAATATGTTAATGCCATCTGAAAGAGGAACAGATAAGCTTTCCATCGAGCTCTTAGTCGAAGAAGTCGGTCGAAGGATGCCAGAGTTATTAGCAAAAAACTAATCGGTGGTCAACACGTTTCCGTCCTACTGCCGATTCTTTTCGCAAAGTACTTTTCTAAAATTCTACTATTTAATGGGAAAAAATTAAACGAATAACATGCCTCCCATTTATGCAATTAACAAAATTTAAATGTATCTTATTAGACAAGGCATATTTTCGTCTGATAAGGTACTACTTTTTCAAAGATTTCGAGGATATTTTAGTTTTGATCAAAAAAATTTTATTTCCTACGACTTTTCGTAAAATATGTTAATGCCATCTGAAAGAGGAACAGATAAGCTTTCCATCGAGCTCTTAGTCGAAGAAGTCGGTCGAAGGATGCAAGAGTTATTACCAAAAAACTAATCGGTGGTCAACACGTTTCCGTCCTACTGCCGATTCTTTTCGCAAAGTACTTTTCTATAATTATAGTATTTAATGGGAACAAATTAAACGAATTTTTTGTCCATGTAAAAAACTATTAATTCTGAATAAAATGCCACCCATTTATGCAATTAAAAAAATTTAAATGTCTTTTATTAGATAAGGCATATTTTCGTCTGATAAGGTACTTCTTCTTCAATGATTTCGAGGATATTTTAGTTTTGATCAAAAAAATTTTATTTCTCATGACTTTTCATAAAATATGTTAATGCCATCTGAAAGAGGAACAGATATAACATTTATGCAATTAAAAAAATTTAAATGTCTCTTATTAGATAAGGCATATTTTTGTCTGATAAGACACTTCTTTTTCAATGATTTCGAGGATATTTTAGTTTTGATCAAAAAAATTTTATTTCTTACGACTTTTCGTAAAATATGTTAATGCCATCTGAAAGAGGAACAGATAAGCTTTCCATCGAGCTCTTAGTCGAAGAAGTCGGTCGAAGGATGCCAGAGTAATTATCAAAAAACTAATTGGTGGTCAACACGTTTCCGTCCTACTGCCGATTCTTTTCGCAAAGTACTTTTCTAAAATTCTACTATTTAATGGGAAAAAATTAAACGAATAACATGCCTCCCATTTATGAAATTAAAAAAATTTAAATTAAATTAAAATTTTATTTCTTACGCCTTTTCGTAAAATATGTTAATGCCATCTGAAAGAGGAACAGATAAGCTTTCCATCGAGCTCTTAGTCGAAGAAGTCGGTCGAAGGATGCAAGAGTTATTAGCAAAAAACTAATCGGTGGTCAACACGTTTCCGTCCTACTGCCGATTCTTTTCGCAAAGTACTTTTCTAAAATTCTACTATTTAATGGGAAAAAATTAAACGAATTTTTTGTCCATGTAAAAAACTATTAATTCTGAATAACATGCCTCCCATTTATGCAATTAAAAAAAATTTAAATGTCTCTTATTAGATAAGGCATATTTTCGTCTGATAAGGTACTTCTTTTTCAATGATTTCGAGGATATTTTAGTTTTGATCAAAAAAATTTTATTTCTTACGACTTTTCGTAAAATATGTTAATGCCATCTGAAAGAGGAACAGATAAGCTTTCCATCGAGCTCTTAGTCGAAGAAGTCGGTCGAAGGATGCCAGAGTTATTAGCAAAAAACTAATCGGTGGTCAACACGTTTCCGTCCTACTGCCGATTCTTTTCGCAAAGTACTTTTCTAAAATTCTACTATTTAATGGGAAAAAATTAAACGAATAACATGCCTCCCATTTATGAAATTAAAAAAATTTAAATTAAATTAAAATTTTATTTCTTACGACTTTTCGTAAAATATGTTAATGCCATCTGAAAGAGGAACAGATAAGCTTTCCATCGAGCTCTTAGTCGAAGAAGTCGGTCGAAGGATGCCAGAGTTATTATCAAAAAACTAGTCGGTGGTCAACACGTTTCCGTCCTACTGCCGATTCTTTTCGCAAAGTACTTTTCTAAAATTCTACTATTTAATGGGAAAAAATTAAACGAATAACATGCCTCCCATTTATGAAATTAAAAAAATTTAAATTAATTTAAAATTTTATTTCTTACGACTTTTCGTAAAATATGTTAATGCCATCTGAAAGAGGAACAGATAAGCTTTCCATCGAGCTCTTAGTCGAAGAAGTCGGTCGAAGGATGCCAGAGTTATTAGCAAAAAACTAATCGGTGGTCAACACGTTTCCGTCCTACTGCCGATTCTTTTCGCAAAGTACTTTTCTAAAATTCTACTATTTAATGGGAAAAAATTAAACGAATAACATGCCTCCCATTTATGCAATTAACAAAATTTAAATGTATCTTATTAGACAAGGCATATTTTCGTCTGATAAGGTACTACTTTTTCAAAGATTTCGAGGATATTTTAGTTTTGATCAAAAAAATTTTATTTCCTACGACTTTTCGTAAAATATGTTAATGCCATCTGAAAGAGGAACAGATAAGCTTTCCATCGAGCTCTTAGTCGAAGAAGTCGGTCGAAGGATGCAAGAGTTATTACCAAAAAACTAATCGGTGGTCAACACGTTTCCGTCCTACTGCCGATTCTTTTCGCAAAGTACTTTTCTATAATTATAGTATTTAATGGGAACAAATTAAACGAATTTTTTGTCCATGTAAAAAACTATTAATTCTGAATAAAATGCCACCCATTTATGCAATTAAAAAAATTTAAATGTCTTTTATTAGATAAGGCATATTTTCGTCTGATAAGGTACTTCTTCTTCAATGATTTCGAGGATATTTTAGTTTTGATCAAAAAAATTTTATTTCTCATGACTTTTCGCAAAATATGTTAATGCCATCTGAAAGAGGAACAGATATAACATTTATGCAATTAAAAAAATTTTAATGTCTCTTATTAGATAAGGCATATTTTTGTCTGATAAGACACTTCTTTTTCAATGATTTCGAGGATATTTTAGTTTTGATCAAAAAAATTTTATTTCTTACGACTTTTCGTAAAATATGTTAATGCCATCTGAAAGAGGAACAGATAAGCTTTCCATCGAGCTCTTAGTCGAAGAAGTCGGTCGAAGGATGCCAGAGTTATTATCAAAAAACTAGTCGGTGGTCAACACGTTTCCGTCCTACTGCCGATTCTTTTCGCAAAGTACTTTTCTAAAATTCTACTATTTAATGGGAAAAAATTAAACGAATAACATGCCTCCCATTTATGAAATTAAAAAAATTTAAATTAAATTAAAATTTTATTTCTTACGACTTTTCGTAAAATATGTTAATGCCATCTGAAAGAGGAACAGATAAGCTTTCCATCGAGCTCTTAGTCGAAGAAGTCGGTCGAAGGATGCCAGAGTTATTAGCAAAAAACTAATCGGTGGTCAACACGTTTCCGTCCTACTGCCGATTCTTTTCGCAAAGTACTTTTCTAAAATTCTACTATTTAATGGGAAAAAATTAAACGAATAACATGCCTCCCATTTATGCAATTAACAAAATTTAAATGTATCTTATTAGACAAGGCATATTTTCGTCTGATAAGGTACTACTTTTTCAAAGATTTCGAGGATATTTTAGTTTTGATCAAAAAAATTTTATTTCCTACGACTTTTCGTAAAATATGTTAATGCCATCTGAAAGAGGAACAGATAAGCTTTCCATCGAGCTCTTAGTCGAAGAAGTCGGTCGAAGGATGCAAGAGTTATTACCAAAAAACTAATCGGTGGTCAACACGTTTCTGTCCTACTGCCGATTCTTTTCGCAAAGTACTTTTCTATAATTATAGTATTTAATGGGAACAAATTAAACGAATTTTTTGTCCATGTAAAAAACTATTAATTCTGAATAAAATGCCACCCATTTATGCAATTAAAAAAATTTAAATGTCTTTTATTAGATAAGGCATATTTTCGCCTGATAAGGTACTTCTTCTTCAATGATTTCGAGGATATTTTAGTTTTGATCAAAAAAATTTTATTTCTCATGACTTTTCATAAAATATGTTAATGCCATCTGAAAGAGGAACAGATATAACATTTATGCAATTAAAAAAATTTAAATGTCTCTTATTAGATAAGGCATATTTTCGTCTGATAAGGTACTTCTTTTTCAATGATTTCGAGGATATTTTAGTTTTGATCAAAAAAATTTTATTTCTTACGACTTTTCGTAAAATATGTTAATGCCATCTGAAAGAGGAACAGATAAGCTTTCCATCGAGCTCTTAGTCGAAGAAGTCGGTCGAAGGATGCCAGAGTTATTAGCAAAAAACTAATCGGTGGTCAACACGTTTCCGTCCTACTGCCGATTCTTTTCGCAAAGTACTTTTCTAAAATTCTACTATTAAATGGGAAAAAATTAAACGAATAACATGCCACCCATTTATGAAATTAAAAAAATTTAAATGTCTCTTATTAGACAAGGCATATTTTCGTCTGATAAGGTACTACTTTTTCAATGATTTCGAGGATATTTTAGTTTTGATCAAAAAATGTTATTTCTTACGACTTTTCGTAAAATATGTTAATGCCATCTGAAAAAGGAACAGATAAGCTTTCCATCGAAAATTTAGTCGAAGAAGTCGGTCGAAGGATGCAAGAGTTATTAGCAAAAAACAAATCGGTGGTCAACACGATTCCGTCCTACTGCCGATTCTTTTCGCAAAGTACTTTTCTATAATTATAGTATTTAATGGGAAAAAATTAAACGGAGTTTTTGTTTATGTAAAAAATTATTAATTCTGAATAAAATGCCACCCATTTATGCAATTAAAAAAATTTAAATGTCTCTTATTAGGTAAGGCATATTTTCGTCTGATAAGGTACTTTTTCTTCAATGATTTCGAGGATATTTTAGTTTTGATCAAAAAAATTTTATTTCTTACGACTTTTCGTAAAATATGTTAATGCCATCTGAAAGAGGAACAGATAAGCTTTCCATCGAGCTTTTAGTCGAAGAAGTCGGTCGAAGGATGCAAGAGTTATTAGCAAAAAACTAATCGGTGGTCAACAAGTTTCCGTCCTACTGCCGATTCTTTTCGCAAAGTACTTTTCTAAAATTCTAGTATTTAATTGAAAAAAATTAAACGAATTTTTTGTCCATGTAAAAAACTATTAATTCTGAATAAAATGCCACCCATTTATGAAATTAAAAAAATTTAAATGTCTCTTATTAGACAAGGCAAATTTTCGTCTGATAAGGTACTACTTTTTCAATGATTTCGAGGATATTTTAGTTTTGATCAAAAAAATTTTATTTCTTACGACTTTTCGTAAAATATGTTAATGCCATCTGAAAGAGGAACCGATAAGCTTTTCATCGAGCTCTTAGTCGAAGAAGTCGGTCGAAGGATGCAAGAGTACTTTTCTATAATTCTAGTATTTAATGGGAACAAATTAAACGAATTTTTTGTCCATGTAAAATACTATTTTTTCTGAATAAAATGCCACCCATTTATGCACTTAAAAAAATGTAAATAGCTCTTATTATATAAGGCACATTTTCGTCTGATAAGGGACTTCGTTTTCAATGATTTCGAGGATATTTTAGTTTTGATCAAAAAAATTTTATTTCTTACGACTTTTCGTAAAATATGTTAATGCCATCTGAAAGAGGAACAGATAAGCTTTTCATCGAGCTCTTAGTCGAAGAAGTTGGTCGAAGGATGCAAGAGTTATTAGCAAAAAACTGATCGGTGGTCAACACGTTTCCGTCATACTGCCGATTCTTTTCGCAAAATGCTTTTCTATAATTGTAGTATTTAATGGGAAAAAATTAAACGAATTTTTTGTCCATGTAAAAAACTATTAATTCTGAATAAAATGCCACCCATTTATGAAATTAAAAAAACTTAAATGTCTCTTATGAGATAAGGCATATTTTCGTCTGATAAGGTACTTCGTTTTCAATGATTTCGAGGATATTTTAGTTTTGATCAAAAAAATTTTATTTCTTACGACTTTTCGTAAAATATGTTAATGCCATCTGGAAGAGGAACAGATAAGCTTTCCATCGAGCCCTTATTCGAAGAAGTCGGTCGAAGGATGCAAGAGTTATTAGCAAAAAACTAATCGGTGGTCAACAAGTTTCCGTCCTACTGCCGATTCTTTTCGCAAAGTACTTTTCTATAATTCTAGTATTTAATGGGAACAAATTAAACGAATTTTTTGTCTATGTAAAAAACTATTTTTTCTGAATAAAACGCCACCCATTTATGCACTTAAAAAAATTTAAATAGCTCTTATTATATAAGGCATATTTTCGTCTGATAAGGGACTTCGTTTTCAATGATTTCGAGGATATTTTAGTTTTAATCAAAAAAATTTTATTTCTTACGACTTTTCGTAAAATATGTTAATGCCATCTGAAAGAGGAATAGATAAGCTTTCCATCGAGCTTTTACTCGAAGAAGTCGGTCGAAGGATGCAAGAGTTATTAGCAAAAAACTAATCGGTGGTCAACACGTTTCCGTCCTTCTGCCGATTCTTTTCGCAAAGTACTTTTCTAAAATTCTAGTATTTAATGGGAAAAAATTAAACGAATTTTTTGTCCATGTAAAAAACTATTAATTCTGAATTAAATGCCACCCATTTATGAAATTAAAAAAATTTAAATGTCTCTTGTTAGACAAGGCATATTTTCGTCTGATAAGGTACGTTTCCGTCCTACTGCCGATTCTTTTCGCAAAGTACTTTTCTATAATTCTAGTATTTAATGGGAACAAATTAAACGAATTTTTTGTCCATGTAAAAAACTATTTTTTCTGAATAAAATGCCACCCATTTATGCACTTAAAAAAAATTTAAATAGCTCTTATTATATAAGGCATATTTTCGTCTGATAAGGGACTTCGTTTTCAATGATTTCGAGAATATTTTAGTTTTGATCAAAAAAATTTTATTTCTTACGACTTTCGTAAAATATGTTATTGCCATCTGAAAGAGGAACAGATAAGCTTTTCATCGAGCTTTTACTCGAAGAAGTCGGTCGAAAGAAGCAAGAGTTATTAGCAAAAAACTAATCGGTGTTCAACACGTTTCCGTCCTACTGCCGATTCTTTTCGCAAAATGCTTTTTTATAATTGTAGGATTTAATGGAAAAAAATTAAACGAATTTTTTGTCCATGTAAAAAACTATTAATTCTGAATAAAATGCCACCCATTTATGAAATTAAAAAAATTTAAATGTCTCTTATTAGACAAGGCATATTTTCGTCTGATAAGGTACTACTTTTTCAATGATTTCGAGGATATTTTAGTTTTGATCAAAAAAATTTTATTTCTTACGACTTTTCGTAAAATATGTTAATGCCATCTGGAAGAGGAACAGATAAGCTTTCCATCGAGCTTTTACTCAAAGAAGTCGGTCGAAGGATGCAAGAGTTATTAGCAAAAAACTAATCGGTGGTCAACACGTTTCTGTCCTACTGCCGATTCTTTTCGCAAAGTACTTTTCTAAAATTCTAGTATTTAATGGGAAAAAATTAAACGAATTTTTTGTCCATGTAAAAAATTATTAATTCTGAATAAAATGCCACCCATTTATGAAATTAAAAAATTTAAATGTCTCTTATTAGACAAGGCATATTTTCGTCTGATAAGGTACTACTTTTTCAATGATTTCGAGGATATTTTAGTTTTGATCAAAAAAATTTTATTTCTTACGACTTTTCGTAAAATATGTTAATGCCATCTGAAAGAGGAACAGATAAGCTTTCCATCGAGCTCTTAATCGAAGAAGTCGGTCGAAGGATGCAAGAGTTATTAGCAAAAAACTAATCGCTGGTCAACACGATTCCGTCCTACTGCCGATTCTTTTCGCAAAGTACTTTTCTATAATTATAGTATTTAATGGGAAAAAATTAAACGGAGTTTTTGTTTATGTTAAAAACTATTAATTCTGAATAAAATGCCACCCATTTATGCAATTAAAAAAATTTAAATGTCTCTTATTAGATTAGGCATATTTTCGTCTGATACGGTGCTTCTTCTTCAATGATTTCGAGGATATTTTAGTTTTGATGAAAAAAATTTTATTTCTTACGACTTTTCGTAAAATATGTTAATGCCATCTGAAAGAGGAACAGATAAGCTTTCCATCGAGCCCTTATTCGAAGAAGTCGGTCGAAGGATGCAAGAGTTATTAGCAAAAAAATATTCGGTGGTCAACACGTTTGCGTCCTACTGCCGATTCTTTTCGCAAGGTACTTTTCTATAATTCTAGTATTTAATGGGAACAAATTATACGAATTTTTTGTCCATGTAAAAAACTATTTTTTCTGAATAAAATGCCACCCATTTATGCACTTAAAAAATTTAAATAGCTCTTATTAGATAAGGCATATTTTCGTCTGATAAGGGACTTCGTTTTCAATGATTTCGAGGATATTTTAGTTTTGATCAAAAAAATTTTATTTCTTACGACTTTTCGTAAAATATGTTAATGCCATCTGAAAGAGGAACAGATAAGCTTTCCATCGAGCTCTTAGTCGAAGAAGTCGGTCGAAGGATGCAAGAGTTATTAGCAACACGTGGTCAACACGTTTCCGTCCTACTGCCGATTCTTTTCGCAAAGTACATTTCTGTAATTCTAGTATTTAATGGGAAAAAATTTAACGAACTTTTTGTCTATGTAAAAAACTATTAATTCTGAATAAAATGCCACCCATTTATGAAATTAAGAAAATTGAAATGTCTCTTATTAGATAAGGCATATTTTCGTCTGATAAGATACTTCTTCTTCAATGATTTCAAGGATATTTTAGTTTTGATCAAAAAATTTTATTTCTTACGACTTTTCGTAAAATATGATAATGCCATCTGAAAGAGGAACAGATAAGCTTTCCATCGAGCTTTTACTCGAAGAAGTCGGTCGAAGGATGCAAGAGTTATTAGCAAAAAACTAATCGGTGGTCAACACGTTTCCGTCCAACTGCCGATTCTTTTCGCAAAGTACTTTTCTAAAATTTTAGTATTTAATGGGAAAAGATTAAACGAACTTTTTCCATGTAAAAAACTATTAAAAAAAACATTTATGAAATTAAAAAAATTTAAATGTCTCTTATTAGACAAGGCATATTTTCGACTGATAAGGTACTACTTTTTCAATGATTTCGAGGATATTTTAGTTTTGATCAAAAAAATTTTATTTCTTACGACTTTTCGTAAAATATGTTAATGCTATCTGAAAGAGGAACAGATAAGCTTTCCATCGAGCTCTTAGTCGAAGAAGTCAATCGAAGGATGCAAGAGTTATTAGCAAAAAACTAATCGGTGGTCAACACGATTCCGTCCTACTGCCGATTCTTTTCGCAAGGTACTTTTTTATGATTATAGTTTTCAATGGGAAAAAATTAAACGGAGTTTTTGTTTATGTTAAAAACTATTAATTCTGAATAAAATGCCACCCATTTATGCAATTAAAAAAATTAAAATGTCTCTTATTAGATAAGGCATATTTTCGTCTGATAGGGGACTTCGTTTTCAATGATTTCGAGGATATTTTAGTTTTGATCAAAAAAATTTTATTTCTTACGACTTTTCGTAAAATATGTTAATGCCATCTGAAAGAGGAACAGATAAGCTTTCCATCGAGCTCTTATTCGAAGAAGTCGGTCGAAGGATGCAAGAGTTATTAGCAAAAAACTAATGGGTGGTCAACACGTTTCCGTCCTACTGCCAATTCTTTTCGCAAAGTACTTTTCTATAATTCTAGTATTTAATGGAAAAAATTAAACGAACTTTTTGTCTATATAAAAAACTATTAATTCTGAATAAAATGCCACCCATTTATGAAATTAAAAAAATTTAAATGTCTCTTATTAGATAAGGCATATTTTCGTCTGATAAGGTACTTCTTCTTCAATGATTTCGAGGATATGTTAGTTTTGATCAAAAAAATTTTATTTCTTACGACTTTTCGTAAAATATGTTAATGTCATCTGAAAGAGGAACAGATAAGCTTTCGATCGAGCTCTTAGTCGAAGAAGTCGGTCGAAGGATGCAAGAGTTATTAGCAAAAAACTAATGGGTGGTCAACACGTTTCCGTCCTACTGCCGATTCTTTTCGCAAAGTACTTTTCTATAATTCTAGTATTTAATGGGAAAAAATTTAACGAACTTTTTGTCTATGTAAAAAACTATTAATTCTGGATAAAATGCCACCCATTTATGAAATTAAAAAAATTTAAATGTCTCTTATTAGATAAGGCATATTTTCGTCTGATAAGGTACTTGCTCTTCAATGATTTCGAGGATATTTTAGTTTTGATCAAAAAATTTTATTTCTTACGACTTTTCGTAAAATATGTTAATGCCATCTGAAAGAGGAACAGATAAGCTTTCCATCGAGCTTTTACTCGAAGAAGTCGATCGAAGGATGCAAGAGGTATTAGCAAAAAACTAATCGGTGCTCAACACGTTTCCGTCCTACTGCCGATTCTTTTCGCAAAGTACTTTTCTAAAATTCTAGTATTTAATGGGAAAAAATTAAACGAACTTTTTGTCCATGTAAAAAACTATTAAAAAAAACATTTATGAAATTAAAAAAATTTAAATGTCTCTTATTAGACAAGGCATATTTTCGACTGATAAGGTACTACTTTTTCAATTATTTCGAGGATATTTTAGTTTTGATCAAAAAAATTTTATTTCTTACGACTTTTCGTAAAATATGTTAATGCTATCTGAAAGAGGAACAGATAAGCTTTCCATCGAGCTCTTAGTCGAAGAAGTCGGTCGAAGGATGCAAGAGTTATTAGCAAAAAACTAATCGGTGGTCAACACGATTCCGTCCTACTGCCGATTCTTTTCGCAAAGTACTTTTTTATAATTATAGTTTTTAATGGGAAAAAATTAAACGGAGTTTTTGTTTATGTTAAAAACTATTAATTCTGAATAAAATGCCACCCATTTATGCAATTAAAAAAATTAAAATGTCTCTTATTAGATAAGGCATATTTTCGTCTGATAAGGTACATCTTCTTCAATGATTTCGAGTATATTTTAGTTTTGATCAAAAAAATTTTATTTCTTACGACTTTCGTAAAATATGTTAATGCCATCTGAAAGAGGAACAGATAAGCTTTCCATCGAGCTCTTATTCGAAGAAGTCGGTCGAAGGATGCAAGAGTTATTAGCAAAAAACTAATGGGTGGTCAACACGTTTCCGTCCTACTGCCAATTCTTTTCGCAAAGTACATTTCTATAATTCTAGTATTTAATGGGAAAAAATTAAACGAACTTTTTGTCTATGTAAAAAACTATTAATTCTGAATAAAATGCCACCCATTTATGAAATTAAAAAAATTTAAATGTCTCTTATTAGATAAGGCATATTTTCGTCTGATAAGGTACTTCTTCTTCAATGATTTCGAGGATATGTTAGTTTTGATCAAAAAAATTTTATTTCTTACGACTTTTCGTAAAATCTGTAAATGCCATCTGAAAGAGGAACAGATACGCTTTTCATCGAGCTCTTACTCGAAGAAGTCGGTCGAAGGATGCAAGAGTTATTAGCAAAAAACTAATGGGTGGTCAACACGTTTCCGTCCTACTGCCGATTCTTTTCGCAAAGTACTTTTCTAAAATTCTAGTATTTAATGGGAAAAAATTAAACGAACTTTTTGTCTATGTAAAAAACTATTAATTCTGAATAAAATGCCACCCATTTATGAAATTAAAAAAATTTAAATGTCTCTTATTAGATAAGGCATATTTTCGTCTGATAAGGTACTTCTTCTTCAATGATTTCGAGGATATTTTAGTTTTGATCAAAAAAATTTTATTTCTTACGACTTTTCGTTAAATATGTTAATGCCATCTGAAAGAGGAACAAATAAGCTTTCCATCGAGCTCTTAGTCGACGAATTCGGTTGAAGGATGCAAGAGTTATTAGCAAAAAACTAATCGGTGGTCAACACGGTTCTGTCCTATTGCCGATTCTTTTCGCAAAATGCTTTTCTATAATTGTAGTATTTAATGGGAAAAAATTAAACGAATTTTTTGTCCAAGTAAAAAAACTATTAATTCTGAATAAAATGCCACCCATTTATGCAATTAAAAAAATTTAAATGTCTCTCATTAGATAAGGCATATTTTCGTCTGATAAGGTACTTCTTCTTCAATGATTTCGAGGATATTTTAGTTTTGATCAAAAAATTTTATTTCTTACGACTTTTCGTAAAATATGTTAATGCCATCTGAAAGAGGAACAGATAAGCTTTCCATCGAGCTTTAAGTCGAAGAAGTCGGTCGAAGGATGCAAGAGTTATTAGCAAAAAACTAATCGGTGGTCAACACGTTTCCGTCCTACTGCCGATTCTTTTCGCAAAAAACTTTTCTATAATTGTAGTATTTTTGCAATTAAAAAATTTTAAATGTCTCTAATTAGATAAGGCATATTTTCATCTTATAAAATACTTCTTTTTCAATGATTTCGAGGATATTTTAGTTTTGATCAAAAAAATTTTATTTCTTACGACTTTTCGTAAAATATGTTAATGCCATCTGAAAGAGGAACAGATAAGATTTCCATC
>JAWUZV010000015.1:0-32305 GCA_034638295.1 Phortica okadai
TTCCGTCCTACTGCCGATTCTTTTCGCAAAGTACTTTTCTATAATTCTAGTATTTAATGGGAAAAAATTAAACGGAGTTTTTGTTAATATAAAAAACTATTTATTCTGAATAAAATGTCACCCTTTTATGCAATTAAAAAAATTTAAATGTCTCTTATTAGATAAGGCACATTTTCGTCTGATAAGGTACTTCTTCTTCAATGATTTCGAGGATATTTTAGTTTTGATCAAAAAAATTGTATTTCTTACGACTTTTCGTAAAATATGTTAATGCCATCTGAAAGAGGAACAGATAAGCTTTCCATCGAGCTCTTATTCGAAGAAGTCGGTCGAGGGATGCAAGAGTTGTTAGCAAAAAACCAATCGGTGGTCAACACGATTCCGTCCTACTGCCGATTCTTTTCGCAAAGTACTTTTCTATAATTGTAGTATTTAATGGGAAACAATTAAACGGAGTTTTTATTTATGTTAAAAACTATTAATTCTGAATAAAATGCCACCCATTTATGCAATTAAAAAAATTTAAATGTCTCTTATTAGATAAGGCATATTTTCGTATGATAAGGTACTTCTTTTTCAATGATTTCGGGGATATTTTAGTTTTGATCAAAAAAATTTTATTTCTTACGACTTTTCGTAAAATATGTTATTGCCATCTGAAAGAGGAACAGATAAGCTTTCCATCGAGCTCTATTCGAAGAAGTCGGTCGAAGGATGCAAGAGTTATTAGCAAAAACTTATTGGTGGTCAACACGATTCCGTCCTACTGCCGATTCTTTTCGCAAAATACTTTGCTATAATTCTAGTATTTAATGGGAAAAAATTAAACGGAGTTTTTGTTTGTGTAAAAAACTATTAATTCTGAATAAAATGCCACCCATTTATGCAATTAAAAAAATTTAAATGTCTCTTATTAGATAAGGCATATTTTCGTCTGATAAGGTACTTCTTTTTCAATGATTTCGAGGATATTTTAGTTTCGATCAAAAAAATTTTATTTCTTACGACTTTTCGTAAAATATGTTAATGCCATCTGATAGAGGAACAGATAAGCTTTCCATCGAGCTTTTAGTCGAAGAAGTTGGTCGAAGGATGCAAGAGTTATTAGCAAAAAACTAATCGGTGGTCAACACGATTCCGTCCTACTGCCAATTCTTTTCGCAAGTACTTTTCTATAATTATAGTATTTAATGGGAAAAAATTAAACGGAGTTTTTGTTTATGTAAAAAACTATTAATTCTGAATAAAATGCCACCCATTTATGCAATTAAAAAAATTTAAATGTCTCTTATTAGATAAGGCATATTTTCGTCTGATAAGGTACTTCTTCTTCAATGATTTCGAGGATATTTTAGTTTTAATGAAAAAAATTTTATTTCTTACGACTTTTCGTAAAATATGTTAATGTCATCTGAAAGAGGAACAGATAAACTTTCCATCGAGCTTTTACTCGAAGAAGTCGGTCGAAGGATGCAAGAGTTATTAGCAAAAAACTAATCGGTGGTCAACACGATTCCGTCCTACTGCCGATTCTTTTGGCAAAGTACTTTTCTATAATTCTAGTATTTAATGGGAAAAAATTAAACGGAGTTTTTTTTTATGTAAAAAACTATTAATTCTGAATAAAATGCCACCCATTTATGCAATTAAAAAATTGAAATGTCTCTTATTAGATAAGGCATATTTTCGTATGATAAGGTACTTGTTTTTCAATGATTTCGAGGATATTTTAGTTTTGATCAAAAAAATTTTATTTCTCATGACTTTTCGTAAAAGATGCTAATACCATCTGAAAGAGGAACAGATAAGCTTTCCATCGAGCTCTTAGTCGAAGAAGTCGATCGAAGGATGCAAGAGTTATTAGCAAAAAACTAATCGGTGGTCAACACGTTTCCGTCCTACTGCCGATTCTTTTCGCAAAATGCTTTTCTATAATTGTAGTATTTAATGGGAAAAAATTAAACGAATTTTTTGTCCAAGTAAAAAAAAACTATTGATTCTGAATAAAATGCTATCCATTTATGCAATTAAAAAAATTTAAAAGTCTCTTATTAGATAAGGCACATTTTCGTCTGATAAGGTACTTCTTCTTCAATGATTTCGAGGATATTTTAGTTTTGATCAAAAAAATTTTATTTCTTACGACTTTTCGTAAAATATGTTATTGCCATCTGAAAGAGGAACAGATAAGCTTTCCATCGAGCTCTTATTCGAAGAAGTCGGTCGAAGGATGCAAGAGTTATTAGCAAAAAACTTATTGGTGGTCAACACGATTCCGTCCTACTGCCGATTCTTTTCGCAAAATACTTTTCTATAATTCTAGTATTTAATGGGAAAAAATTAAACGGAGTTTTTGTTTATGTAAAAAACTATTAATTCTGAATAAAATGCCACACATTTATGCAATTAAAAAAATTTAAATGTCTCTTATTAGATAAGGCATATTTTCGTCTGATAAGATACTTCTTCTTCAATGATTTCGAGGATATTTTAGTTTTGATCAAAAAAATTTTATTTCTTACAACTTTTCGTAAAATATGTTATTGCCATCTGAAAGAGGAACAGATAAGCTTTCCATCGAGCTCTTAGTCGTAGAAGTCGGTCGAAAGATGCAAGAGTTATTAGCAAAAAACTTATTGGTGGTCAACACGATTCCGTCCTACTGCCGATTCTTTTCGCAAAGTACTTTTCTATAATTATAGTATTTAATGGGAAAAAATTAAACGGAGTTTTTGTTTATGTAAAAAACTATAAATTCTGAATAAAATGCCACCCATTTATGCAATTAATAAAAATTTAAATGTCTCTTATTAGATAAGGCATATTTTCGTCTGATAAGGTACTTCTTCTTCAACGATTTCGAGGATATTTTAGTTTTGATCAAAAAAATTGTATTTCTTACAATTCGTAAAATATGTTAATGCCATCTGAAAGAGGAACACATAAGCTTTCTATCGAGCTCTTATTCGAAGAAGTCGGTCAAAGGATGCAAGAGTTATTAGCAAAAAACTAATCGGTGGTCAACACGTTTCCGTCCTACTGCCGATTCTTTTCGCAAAGTACTTTTCTATAATTCTAGTATTTAATGGGAACAAATAAAACAGAGTTTTTGTTTATGTAAAAAACTATTAATTCTGAATGAAATGCCACCCATTTATGCACTTAAAAAAATTGAAATAGCTCTTATTAGATAAGGCATATTTTCGTCTGATAAGGTACTTCTTCTTCAATGACTTCGAGGATATTTTAGTTTTGATGAAAAAATTTTTATTTCTTACGACTTTTCGTAAAATATGTTAATGCCATCTGAAAGAGGAACAGATAAGCTTCCCATCAAGCTCTTATTCGAAGAAGTCGGTCGAAGGATGCAAGAGTTATTAGCAAAAAACTAATCGGTGGTCAAAACGTTTGCGTCCTACTGCCGATTCTTTTCGCAAAGTACTTTTCTATAATTGTAGTATTTAATGGGAAACAATTAAACGGAGTTTTTGTTTATGTAAAAAACTATTAATTCTGAATAAAATGCCACCCATTTATGCAATTAATAAAAATTTAAATTTCTCTTATTAGATAAGGCATATTTTCGTCAGATAAGGTACTTCTTCTTCAATGATTTCGAGGATATTTTAGTTTTGATCAAAAAAATTTTATTTCTCATGACTTTTCGTAAAAGATGCTAATACCATCTGAAAGAGGAACAGATAAGCTTTCCATCGAGCTTTTAGTCGAAGAAGTCGGTCGAAGGATGCAAGAGTTGTTAGCAAAAAACCAATCGGTGGTCAACACGATTCCGTCCTACTGCCGATTCTTTTCGCAAAGTACTTTTCTATAATTCTAGTATTTAATGGGAAAAAATTAAACGGAGTTTTTTTTTATGTAAAAAACTATTAATTCTGAATAAAATGCCACCCATTTATGCAATTAAAAAATTTAAATGTCTCTTATTAGATAAGGCATATTTTCGTATGATAAGGTACTTGTTTATCAATGATTTCGAGGATATTTTAGTTTTGATCAAAAAAATTTTATTTCTCATGACTTTTCGTAAAAGATGCTAATACCATCTGAAAGAGGAACTGATAAGCTTTCCATCGAGCTTTTAGTCGAAGAAGTCGGTCGAAGGATGCAAGAATTGTTAGCAAAAAACCAATCGGTGGTCAACACGATTCCGTCCTACTGCCGATTCTTTTCGCAAAGTACTTTTCTATAATTCTAGTATTTAATGGGAAAAAATTAAACGGAGTTTTTGTTTATGTAAAAAACTATTAATTCTGAATCAAATGCCACCCATTTATGCAATTAAAAAATTTAAATGTCTCTTATTAGATAAGGCATATTTTCGTCTGATAAGGTACTTCTTCTTCAATGATTTCGAGGATATTTTAGTTTTAATGCAAAAAAATTTTATTTCTTACGACTTTTCGTAAAATATGTTAATGTCATCTGAAAGAGGAACAGATAAGCTTTCCATCGAGCTTTTACTCGAAGAAGTCGGTCGAAGGATGCAAGAGTTATTAGCAAAAAACTAATCGGTGGTCAACACGATTCCGTCCTACTGCCGATTCTTTTGGCAAAGTACTTTTCTATAATTCTAGTATTTAATGGGAAAAAATTAAACGGAGTTTTTTTTTATGTAAAAAACTATTAATTCTGAATAAAATGCCACCCTTTTATGCAATTAAAAAAATTTAAATGTCTCTTATTAGTTAAGGCACATTTTCGTCTGATAAGGTACTTCTTCTTCAATGATTTCGAGGATATTTTAGTTTTGATCAAAAAAATTTTATTTCTCATGACTTTTCGTAAAAGATGCTAATACCATCTGAAAGAGGAACAGATAAGCGTTCCATCGAGCTCTTATTCGAAGAAGTCGGTCGAGGGATGCAAGAGTTGTTAGCAAAAAACCAATCGGTGGTCAACACGATTCCGTCCTACTGCCGATTCTTTTCGCAAAGTACTTTTCTATAATTCTAGTATTTAATGGAAAAAAATTAAACGGAGTTTTTGTTTATGTAAAAAACTATTTATTCTGAATAAAATGCCACCCTTTTATGCAATTAAAAAAAATTTAAATGTCTCTTATTAGATAAGGCACATTTTCGTCTGATAAGGTACTTCTTCTTCAATGATTTCGAGGATATTTTAGTTTTGATCAAAAAAATTTTATTTCTTACGACTTTTCGTAAAATATGTTAATGCCATCTGAAAGAGGAACAGATAAGCTTTCCATCGAGCTCTTATTCGAAGAAGTCGGTCGAGGGATGCAAGAGTTGTTAGCAAAAAACCAATCGGTGGTCAACACGATTCCGTCCTACTGCCGATTCTTTTCGCAAAGTACTTTTCTATAATTGTAGTATTTAATGGGAAACAATTAAACGGAGTTTTTATTTATGTTAAAAACTATTAATTCTGAATAAAATGCCACCCATTTATGCAATTAAAAAAATTTAAATGTCTCTTATTAGATAAGGCATATTTTCGTCTGATAAGGTACTTCTTCTTCAATGATTTCGAGGATATTTTAGTTTTGATCAAAAAAATTTTATTTCTCATGACTTTTCGTAAAAGATGCTAATACCATCTGAAAGAGGAACAGATAAGCTTTCCATCGAGCTTTTAGTCGAAGAAGTCGGTCGAAGGATGCAAGAGTTGTTAGCAAAAAACCAATCGGTGGTCAACACGATTCCGTCCTACTGCCGATTCTTTTCGCAAAGTACTTTTCTATAATTCTAGTATTTAATGGAAAAAAATTAAACGGAGTTTTTGTTTATGTAAAAAACTATTTATTCTGAATAAAATGCCACCCTTTTATGCAATTAAAAAAATTTAAATGTCTCTTATTAGATAAGGCACATTTTCGTCTGATAAGGTACTTCTTCTTCAATGATTTCGAGGATATTTTAGTTTTGATCAAAAAAATTTTATTTCTTACGACTTTTCGTAAAATATGTTAATGCCATCTGAAAGAGGAACAGATAAGCTTTCCATCGAGCTCTTATTCGAAGAAGTCGGTCGAGGGATGCAAGAGTTGTTAGCAAAAAACCAATCGGTGGTCAACACGATTCCGTCCTACTGCCGATTCTTTTCGCAAAGTACTTTTCTATAATTGTAGTATTTAATGGGAAACAATTAAACGGAGTTTTTATTTATGTTAAAAACTATTAATTCTGAATAAAATGCCACCCATTTATGCAATTAAAAAAATTTAAATGTCTCTTATTAGATAAGGCATATTTTCGTATGATAAGGTACTTCTTTTTCAATGATTTCGAGGATATTTTAGTTTTGATCAAAAAAATTTTATTTCTTACGACTTTTCGTAAAATATGTTATTGCCATCTGAAAGAGGAACAGATAAGCTTTCCATCGAGCTCTTATTCGAAGAAGTCGGTCGAAGGATGCAAGAGTTATTAGCAAAAAACTTATTGGTGGTCAACACGATTCCGTCCTACTGCCGATTCTTTTCGCAAAATACTTTGCTATAATTCTAGTATTTAATGGGAAAAAATTAAACGGAGTTTTTGTTTATGTAAAAAACTATTAATTCTGAATAAAATGCCACACATTTATGCAATTAAAAAAATTTAAATGTCTCTTATTAGATAAGGCATATTTTCGTCTGATAAGATACTTCTTCTTCAATGATTTCGAGGATATTTTAGTTTTGATCAAAAAAATTTTATTTCTTACAACTTTTTGTAAAATATGTTATTGCCATCTGAAAGAGGAACAGATAAGCTTTCCATCGAGCTCTTAGTCGAAGAAGTCGGTCGAAGGATGCAAGAGTTATTAGCAAAAAACTTATTGGTGGTCAACACGATTCCGTCCTACTGCCGATTCTTTTCGCAAAGTACTTTTCTATAATTATAGTATTTAATGGGAAAAAATTAAACGGAGTTTTTGTTTATGTAAAAAACTATTAATTCTGAATAAAATGCCACCCATTGATGCAATTAAAAAAATTTAAATGTCTCTTATTAGATAAGGCATATTTTCGTCTGATAAGGTACTTCTTCTTCAACGATTTCGAGGATATTTTAGTTTTGATCAAAAAAATTGTATTTCTTACGACTTTTCGTAAAATATGTTAATGCCATCTGAAAGAGGAACACATAAGCTTTCCATCGAGCTCTTATTCGAAGAAGTCGGTCGAAGGATGCAAGAGTTATTAGCAAAAAACTAATCGGTGGTCAACACGTTTCCGTCCTACTGCCGATTCTTTTCGCAAAGTACTTTTCTATAATTCTAGTATTTAATGGGAACAAATAAAACAGAGTTTTTGTTTATGTAAAAAACTATTAATTCTGAATGAAATGCCACCCATTTATGCACTTAAAAAAATTGAAATAGCTCTTATTAGATAAGGCATATTTTCGTCTGATAAGGTACTTCTTCTTCAATGATTTCGAGGATATTTTAGTTTTGATGAAAAAAATTTTATTTCTTACGACTTTTCGTAAAATATGTTAATGCCATCTGAAAGAGGAACAGATAAGCTTCCCATCCAGCTCTTATTCGAAGAAGTCGGTCGAAGGATGCAAGAGTTATTAGCAAAAAACTAATCGGTGGTCAAAACGTTTGCGTCCTACTGCCGATTCTTTTCGCAAAGTACTTTCTATAATTCTAGTATTTAATGGAAAAAATTAAACGGAGTTTTTGTTTATGTAAAAAACTATTAATTCTGAATAAAATGCCACCCATTTATGCAATTAAAAAAATTTAAATGTCTCTTATTAGATAAGGAATATTTTCGTCTGATAAGGTACTTCTTCTTCAATGATTTCGAGGATATTTTAGTTTTGATCAAAAAAATTTTATTTCTCATGACTTTTCGTAAAAGATGCTAATACCATCTGAAAGAGGAACAGATAAGCTTTCCATCGAGCTTTTAGTCGAAGAAGTCGGTCGAAGGATGCAAGAGTTGTTAGCAAAAAACCAATCGGTGGTCAACACGATTCCGTCCTACTGCCGATTCTTTTCGCAAAGTACTTTTCTATAATTCTAGTATTTAATGGGAAAAAATTAAACGGAGTTTCTTTTTATGTAAAAAACTATTAATTCTGAATAAAATGCCACCCATTTATGCAATTAAAAAAATTTAAATGTCTCTTATTAGATAAGGCATATTTTCGTATGATAAGGTACTTGTTTTTCAATGATTTCGAGGATATTTTAGTTTTGATCAAAAAAATTTTATTTCTCATGACTTTTCGTAAAAGATGCTAATACCATCTGAAAGAGGAACAGATAAGCTTTCCATCGAGCTTTTAGTCGAAGAAGTCGGTCGAAGGATGCAAGAGTTGTTAGCAAAAAACCAATCGGTGGTCAACACGATTCCGTCCTACTGCCGATTCTTTTCGCAAAGTACTTTTCTATAATTCTAGTATTTAATGGGAAAAAATTAAACGGAGTTTTTGTTTATGTAAAAAACTATTAATTCTGAATAAAATGCCACCCATTTATGCAATTAAAAAAATTTAAATGTCTCTTATTAGATAAGGCATATTTTCGTCTGATAAGGTACTTCTTCTTCAATGATTTCGAGGATATTTTAGTTTTAATGAAAAAAATTTTATTTCTTACGACTTTTCGTAAAATATGTTAATGTCATCTGAAAGAGGAACAGATAAGCTTTCCATCGAGCTTTTACTCGAAGAAGTCGGTCGAAGGATGCAAGAGTTATTAGCAAAAAACTAATCGGTGGTCAACACGATTCCGTCCTACTGCCGATTCTTTTGGCAAAGTACTTTTCTATAATTCTAGTATTTAATGGGAAAAAATTAAACGGAGTTTTTTTTTATGTAAAAAACTATTAATTCTGAATAAAATGCCACCCATTTATGCAATTAAAAAAATTTAAATGTCTCTTATTAGATAAGGCATATTTTCGTATGATAAGGTACTTGTTTTTCAATGATTTCGAGGATATTTTAGTTTTGATCAAAAAAATTTTATTTCTCATGACTTTTCGTAAAAGATGCTAATACCATCTGAAAGAGGAACAGATAAGCTTTCCATCGAGCTTTTAGTCGAAGAAGTCGGTCGAAGGATACAAGAATTGTTAGCAAAAAACCAATCGGTGTTCAACACGATTCCGTCCTACTGCCGATTCTTTTCGCAAAGTACTTTTCTATAATTCTAGTATTTAATGGGAAAAAATTAAACGGAGTTTTTGTTTATGTAAAAAACTATTAATTCTGAATAAAATGCCACCCATTTATGCAATTAAAAAAATTTAAATGTCTCTTATTAGATAAGGCATATTTTCGTCTGATAAGGTACCTTTTCTTCAATGATTTCGACGATATTTTAGTTTTAATGAAAAAAATTTTATTTCTTACGACTTTTCGTAAAATATGTTAATGTCATCTGAAAGAGGAACAGATAAGCTTTCCATCGAGCTTTTACTCGAAGAAGTCGGTCGAAGGATGCAAGAGTTATTAGCAAAAAACTAATCGGTGGTCAACACGATTCCGTCCTACTGCCGATTCTTTTGGCAAAGTACTTTTCTATAATTCTAGTATTTAATGGGAAAAAATTAAACGGAGTTTTTTTTTATGTAAAAAACTATTAATTCTGAATAAAATGCCACCCATTTATGCAATTAAAAAAATTTAAATGTCTCTTATTAGATAAGGCATATTTTCGTATGATAAGGTACTTGTTTTTCAATGATTTCGAGGATATTTTAGTTTTGATCAAAAAAATTTTATTTCTCATGACTTTTCGTAAAAGATGCTAATACCATCTGAAAGAGGAACAGATAAGCTTTCCATCGAGCTTTTAGTCGAAGAAGTCGGTCGAAGGATGCAAGAGTTGTTAGCAAAAAACCAATCGGTGGTCAACACGATTCCGTCCTACTGCCGATTCTTTTCGCAATGTACTTTTCTATAATTCTAGTATTTAATGGGAAAAAATTAAACGGAGTTTTTGTTTATGTAAAAAACTATTAATTCTGAACAAAATGCCACCCATTTATGCAATTAAAAAAATTTAAATGTCTCTTATTAGATAAGGCATATTTTCGTCTGATAAGGTACTTATTTTTCAATGATTTCGAGGATATTTTAGTTCCGATCAAAAAAATTTTATTTGTTACGCCTTTTTTTAAATATGTTAATGCCATCTGAAAGAGGAACAGACAAGCTTTCCATCGAGCTCTTATTCGAAGAAGTCGGTCGAAGGATGCAAGAGTTATTAGAAAAAAACTAATCGGTGGTCAACACGTTTCCGTCCTACTGCCGATTCTTTTCGCAAAGTACTTTTCTATAATTATAGTATTTAATGGGAAAAAATTAAACGGAGTTTTTGTTTATGTAAAAAACTATTAATTCTGAATAAAATGCCACCCATTTATGCAATTAAAAAAATTTAAATGTCTCTTATTAGATAAGGCATATTTTCGTCTGATAAGGTACTTCTGTTTGAATGATTTCGAGGATATTTTAGTTTCGATCAAAAAAATTTTATTTCTTACGACTTATCGTAAAATATGTTAATCCCATCTGAAAGAGGAACAAATAAGCTTTCCATCGAGCTTTTAGTCGAAGAAGTTGGTCGAAGGATACAAGAGTTATTAGCAAAAAACTAATTGGTGGTCAACACGATTCCGTCCTACTGCCGATTCTTTTCGCAAAGTACTTTTATATAATTATAGTATTTAATGGGAAAAAATTAAACGGAGTTTTTGTTTATGTAAAAAACTATTAATTCTGAATAAAATGCCACCCATTTATGCAATTAAAAAAATTTAAATGTCTCTTATTAGATAAGGCATATTTTCGTCTGATAAGGTACTTCCTTTTCAATGATTTCGAGGATATTTTAGTTTTGATCAAAAAAATTTTATTTCTTACGACTTTTTGTAAAATATGTTAACGCCATCTGAAAGAGGAACAGATAAGCTTTCCATCGAGCTTTTAGCCGAAGAAGTTGATCGAAGGATGCAAGAGGTATTAGCAAAAAACTAATCGGTGGTCAACACGATTCCGTCCTACTGCCGATTCTTTTCACAAAGTACTTTTCTATAATTATAGTATTTAGTGGGAAAAAATTAAACGGAGTTTTTGTCCATGTAAAAAACTATTGATTCTAAATAAAATGATGCCTGTTTATGCAATTAAAAAAATTTAAATGTCTCTTACTAGATTAGGCATATTTTCGTCTGATAAGGTACTTCTTTTTCAATGATTTCGAGGATATTTTAGTTTTGATCAAAAAAATTTTATTTCTTACGACTTTTCGTAAAATATGTTAATGCCATCTGAAAGAGGAACAGATAAGCTTTCCATCGAGCTTTTAGTCGAAGAAGTCGGTCGAAGGATGCAAGAGCTGTTAGCAAAAAACCAATCGGTGGTCAACACGATTCCGTCCTACTGCCGATTCTTTTCGCAAAGTACTTTTCTATAATTCTAGTATTTGATGGGAAAAAATTAAACGGAGTTTTTGTTTATGTAAAAAACTATTAATTCTGAATAAAATGCCACCCATTTATGCAATTAAAAAAATTTAAATGTCTCTTATTAGATAAGGCATATTTTCGTATGATAAGGTACTTGTTTTTCAATGATTTCGAGGATATTTTAGTTTTGATCAAAAAAATTGTATTTCTCATGACTTTTCGTAAAAGATGCTAATACCATCTGAAAGAGGAACAGATAAGCTTTCCATCGAGCTTTTAGTCGAAGAAGTCGGTCGAAGGATGCAAGAGCTGTTAGCAAAAAACCAATCGGTGGTCAACACGATTCCGTCCTACTGCCGATTCTTTTCGCAAAGTACTTTTCTATAATTCTAGTATTTGATGGGAAAAAATTAAACGGAGTTTTTGTTTATGTAAAAAACTATTAATTCTGAATAAAATGCCACCCATTTATGCAATTAAAAAAATTTAAATGTCTCTTATTAGATAAGGCATATTTTCGTATGATAAGGTACTTGTTTTTCAATGATTTCGAGGATAATTTAGTTTTGATCAAAAAAATTTTATTTCTCATGACTTTTCGTAAAAGATGCTAATACCATCTGAAAGAGGAACAGATAAGCTTTCCATCGAGCTTTTAGTCGAAGAAGTCGGTCGAAGGATGCAAGAGTTGTTAGCAAAAAACCAATCGGTGGTCAACACGATTCCGTCCTACTGCCGATTCTTTTCGCAAAGTACTTTTCTATAATTATAGTATTTAATGGGAAAAAATTAAACGGAGTTTTTGTTTATGTAAAAAACTATTAATTCTGAATAAAATGCCAGCCATTTATGCAATTAAAAAAATTTAAATGTCTCTTATTAGATAAGGCATATTTTCGTCTGATAAGGTACTTCTTCTTCAATGATTTCGAGGATATTTTAGTTTTAATGAAAAAAAATTTATTTCTTACGACTTTTCGTAAAATATGTTAATGTCATCTGAAAGAGGAACAGATAAGCTTTCCATCGAGCTTTTACTCGAAGAAGTCGGTCGAAGGATGCAAGAGTTATTAGCAAAAAACTAATCGGTGGTCAACACGATTCCGTCCTACTGCCGATTCTTTTGGCAAAGTACTTTTCTATAATTCTAGTATTTAATGGGAAAAAATTAAACGGAGTTTTTTTTTATGTAAAAAACTATTAATTCTGAATAAAATGCCACCCATTTATGCAATTAAGAAAATTTAAATGTCTCTTATTAGATAAGGCATATTTTCGTATGATAAGGTACTTGTTTTTCAATGATTTCGAGGATATTTTAGTTTTGATCAAAAAAATTTTATTTCTCATGACTTTTCGTAAAAGATGCTAATACCATCTGAAAGAGGAACAGATAAGCTTTCCATCGAGCTTTTAGTCGAAGAAGTCGGTCGAAGGATGCAAGAGTTGTTAGCAAAAACCCAATCGGTGGTCAACACGATTCCGTCCTACTGCCGATTCTTTTCGCAAAGTACTTTTCTATAATTCTAGTATTTAATGGAAAAAAATTAAACGGAGTTTTTGTTTATGTAAAAAACTATTAATTCTGAATAAAATGCCACCCATTTATGCAATTAAAAAAATTTAAATGTCTCTTATTAGATAAGGCATATTTTCGTCTGATAAGGTACTTATTTTTCAATGATTTCGAGGATATTTTAGTTCCGATCAAAAAAATTTTATTTGTTACGCCTTTTTTTAAATATGTTAATGCCATCTGAAAGAGGAACAGATAAGCTTTCCATCGAGCTCTTATTCGAAGAAGTCGGTCGAAGGATGCAAGAGTTATTAGAAAACCAGTAAGGACGCTATCTTCAGCAAGGCTGAAGCTATAATACTTTTCACTTTGTGTCACTATAAAAAAAACTAAATGAATAGTTTTCATGCCTCCCTAACAACATAACTGTAATGTTTCAAGTCAATTCGTTAAAAAACAAAAAACTTTTCCATACAACGGTTCAAGTTTTGCGATAAGTGGGCGTAGCCATGCCCAAATTTGGTCAAAATAGTTTTCATTCCTCCCTAAGAACATAACTGTAAAGTTTCAAGTCAATTGGTTAAAAAACAAAAAAGTTTTCCATACAACGGGTCAATTTTTGCTATAAGTAGGCGTGGCTACGCCCACTTTTGGTCAAAATAGTTTTCATTCCTCTCTAGGAACATAACTGTAAAGTTTCAAGTCAATTGATTAAGAAACCAAAAAGTTTGCCATACAAAGGGTCAAGTTAAGCTATACGTGGGCGTGGCCATGCCCACTTTTGATCAAAATAGTTTTCATTCCTCCCTAAGAGCATAACTGCAAAGTTTCAAGTCAATTGGTTAAAAAACAAAAAACTTTTCCATACAACGGGTCAATTTTTGCTATAAGTAGGCGTGGCTACGCCCACTTTTGGTCAAAATAGTTTTCATTCCTCTCTAGGAACATAACTGTAAAGTTTTAAGTCAATTGGTTAAAAAACAAAAAAGTTTTCCATACAAAGGGTCAATTTTCGCTATAAAAGGGCGTGGCTACGCCCACTTTTTGTCAAAATAGTTTTCATTCCTCCCTAAGAACATAACTGCAAAGTTTCAAGTCAATTGGTTAAGAAACAAAAAAGTTTTCCATACAACGGGTCAATTTTCGCTATAAGTGGGCGTGGCTACGCCTGGCTACGCCCACTTTTGGTCAAAATAGTTTTCATTCCTCCCTAAGAGCATAACTGCAAAGTTTCAAGTCAATTGGTTAAAAAACAAAAAAGTTTTCCATACAACGGGTCAATTTTCGCTATAAGTAGGCGTGGCTACGCCCACTTTTGGTTAAAATAGTTTTCATTCCTCCCTAAGAACATAACTGTAAAGTTTCAAGTCAATTGGTTGAAAAACAAAAAAGTTTTCCATACAAAGGGTCAAGTTAAGCTATAAGTGGGCGTGGCCACGCCCACTTTTGATCAAAATAGTTTTCATTCCTCCCTAAGAGCATAACTGCAAAGTTTCAAGTCAATTGGTTAAGAAACAAAAAAGTTTTCCATACAACGGGTCAATTTTCGCTATAAGTGGGCGTGGCTACGCCTGGCTACGCCCACTTTTGGTCAAAATAGTTTTCATTCCTCTCTAAGAACATAACTGTAAAGTTTCAAGTCAATTGGTTAAAAAACAAAAAAGTTTTCCATACAACGGGTAAATTTTCGCTATAAGTGGGCGTGGCTACGCGTGGTTACGCCCACATTTGGTCAAAATAGATTTCATTCCTCCCTAAGAACATAACTTTAAAATTTCAAGTCAATTGGTTAAGAAACAAAAAAGTTTTCCATACAACGACGTGAATATTCCTTCTCTTCCTCTTCTTCATTTTGTATGGGAGCTACCAGTTCCAGATGTCCAATCTCAATGAAACTTTCAGGCATGTAGTCGGACCATGTAAAACAACTATGTTTAAAATTTCAGCACTCTATTGTACAAAACAAAAAAGTTTTCCATACAACGATTCAAGTTTTGTTCACTTTTCTTCTTCTTTTCGTATGGGAGCTACCTGTTCCAATAATCCGATCATGCTGGTTCCGACGAATGATTCATCGTAATAAATTCTAAGACTCTGTGCAAAGTTTCAGCTCGATAGCTTCAAAACTGAGGGACTAGTTTGCATACATACAGACAGACAGACAGACAGACAGACCGACAGACAGACAGACAGACAGACAGACAGACGGACAGACGGACAGACGGACATGGCTAAATCAACTCGTCTTGTCGTCCTGATCAAGAATATATATACTTTATATAGTCGGAAATTAATATTTCGATCTGTTACAAACTCCGTGACAAAGTTAATATACTATTTCACATAAGTGAAAAGTATAAAAACTAATCGGTGGTCAACACGTTTCCGTCCTACTGCCGATTCTTTTCGCAAAGTACTTTTCTATAACTATAGTATTTAATGGGAAAAAATTAAACGGAGTTTTTGTTTATGTAAAAAACTATTAATTCTGAATAAAATGCCACCCATTTGCACTTAAAAAAATTTCAATGTCTCTTATTAGATAAGGCATATTTTCGTCTGATAAGGTACTTCTTTTTGAATGATTTCGAGGATATTTTAGTTTCGATCAAAAAAATTTTATTTCTTACGACTTATCGTAAAATATGTTAATCCCATCTGAAAGAGGAACAAATAAGCTTTCCATCGAGCTTTTAGTCGAAGAAGTTGGTCGAAGGATACAAGAGTTATTAGCAAAAAACTAATCGGTGGTCAACACGATTCCGTCCTATTGCCGATTCTTTTCGCAAAGTACTTTTATATAATTATAGTATTTAATGGGAAAAAATTAAACGGAGTTTTTGTTTATGTAAAAAACTATTAATTCTGAATAAAATGCCACCCATTTATGCAATTAAAAAAATTTAAATGTCTCTTATTAGATAAGGCATATTTTCGTCTGATAAGGTACTTCTTTTTCAATGATTTCGAGGATATTTTAGTTTTGATCAAAAAAATTTTATTTCTTACGACTTTTCGTAAAATATGTTAACGCCATCTGAAAGAGGAACAGATAAGCTTTCCATCGAGCTTTTAGTCGAAGAAGTTGGTCGAAGGATGCAAGAGGTATTAGCAAAAAACTAATCGGTGGTCAACACGATTCCGTCCTACTGCCGATTCTTTTCACAAAGTACTTTTCTATAATTATAGTATTTAGTGGGAAAAAATTAAACGGAGTATTTGTTCATGTAAAAAACTATTGATTCTAAATAAAATGATGCCTGTTTATGCAATTAAAAAAATTTAAATGTCTCTTACTAGATAAGGCATATTTTCGTCTGATAAGGTACTTCGTTTTCAATGATTTCGAGGATATTTTAGTTTCGATCAAAAAAATTTTATTTCTTACGACTTTTCGTAAAATATGTTAATGCCATCTGAAAGAGGAACAGATAAGCTTTCCATCGAGCTTTTAGTCGAAGAAGTCGGTCGAAGGATGCAAGAGTTATTAGCAAAAAACTAATCGGTGGTCAACACGATTCCGTCCTACTGCCGATTCTTTTCGCAAAATGCTTTTCTATAATTGTAGTATTTAATGGGAAAAAATTAAACGAATTTTTTGTCCATGTAAAAAACTATTAATTCTGAATAAAATGCTGCCTGTTTATGCAATTAAAAAAATGTAAATGTCTCTTATTAGATAAGGCATATTTTCGTCTGATAAGGTACTTCGTTTTCAATGATTTCGAGGATATTTTAGTTCCGATCAGAAAAATTTTATTTGTTACGCCTTTTTATACCCTGCACATACAGTGTGTCAGGGTATATTAAGTTTGTTTGAACGAAATGTATGTAACGCATAGAAGGAGGGGAGGGGGACCCCATAAAGTATATATATTCTTGATCAGGATGACAAGAGAAATCGATTGAGCCTGTATTCACCAATGGTTCTCGGAAACTGTAAAAGCTAGAGACTTGAAATTTGGAGGGTAGACTCGTGATGCTTGGCACTACATCAAGTTTGAACGGTTTTGTGCCACGCCCACTCCTTCCCGCCCAACCAGCACCGCCCACTTTTTGAAAACGTTATTACTCCAACACCCGAAGAGATAGAAACATGAAAGTCGGTATGTAGGCTCAGCATGAGGAGCTCTACAAAACTGCATACCACAATTTTTCCCCCTCTCCTTGATTTCCCCTCTCCCTTTTGTTTTCTATAAAAAGCAATATCTCCAAAACTAAAAAAGATATGAACATGAAATTTTGTATACAAGCTCAGTAAATATATATCTTTAAAACTGCATACCACAAAATTCCCCCCTGTTCGAAAGTTACCCCTCAATGACCAACAAACTCAAATTTTTCGTAAATTCCACTTTTTTTGACCAATTTACTTGATATTTTGAACACTATTCGATCGGGCGATGTCAAATCAACATTTTTTTGTAGATTTAAGTGTGTGCAGGGTGTTATATTGTCGAGTATACTCGACTATAGCGTCCTTACTGGTTTAAAATATGTTAATGCCATCTGAAAGAGGAACAGATAAGCTTTCCATCGAGCTCTTATTCGAAGAAGTCGGTCGAAGGATGCAAGAGTAATTAGAAAAAAACTAATCGGTGGTCAACACGTTTCCGTCCTACTGCCGATTCTTTTCGCAAAGTACTTTTCTATAATTATAGTATTTAATGGGAAAAAATTAAACGGAGTTTTTGTTTATGTAAAAAACTATTAATTCTGAATAAAATGCCACCCATTTATGCAATTAAAAAAATTTAAATGTCTCTTATTAGATATATTTTCGTCTGATAAGGTACTTCTTTTTGAATGATTTCGAGGATATTTTAGTTTCGATCAAAAAAATTTTATTTCTTACGACTTATCGTAAAATATGTTAATGCCATCTGAAAGAGGAACGGATAAGCTTTCCATCGAGCTTTTAGTCGAAGAAGTTAGTCGAACGATGCAAGAGTTATTAGCAAAAAACTAATCGGTGGTCAACACGATTCCGTCCTACTGCCGATTCTTTTCGCAAAGTACTTTTATATAATTATAGTATTTAATGGGAAAAAATTAAACGGAGTTTTTGTTTATGTAAAAAACTATTAATTCTGAATAAAATGCCACCCATTTATGCAATTAAAAAAATTTAAATGTCTCTTATTAGATAAGGCATATTTTCGTCTGATAAGGTACTTCTTTTTCAATGATTTCGAGGATATTTTAGTTTTGATCAAAAAAATTTTATTTCTTACGACTTTTCGTAAAATATGTTAACGCCATCTGAAAGAGGAACAGATAAGCTTTCCATCGAGCTTTTAGTCGAAGAAGTTGGTCGAAGGATGCAAGAGGTATTAGCAAAAAACTAATCGGTGGTCAACACGATTCCGTCCTACTGCCGATTCTTTTCACAAAGTACTTATAGTATATAGTGGGAAAAAATTAAACGGAGTTTTTGTCCATGTAAAAAACTATTGATTCTAAATACAATGATGCCTGTTTATGCAATTAAAAAAATTTAAATGTCTCTTATTAGATAAGGCATATTTTCGTCTGATAAGGTACTTCTTTTTCAATGATTTCGAGGATATTTTAGTTTTGATCAAAAAAATTTTATTTCTTACGACTTTTCGTAAAATATGTTAACGCCATCTGAAAGAGGAACAGATAAGCTTTCCATCGAGCTTTTAGTCGAAGAAGTTGGTCGAAGGATGCAAGAGGTATTAGCAAAAAACTAATCGGTGGTCAACACGATTCCGTCCTACTGCCGATTCTTTTCACAAAGTACTTTTCTATAATTATAGTATTTAGTGGGAAAAAATTAAACGGAGTTTTTGTCCATGTAAAAAACTATTGATTCTAAATAAAATGATGCCTGTTTATGCAATTAAAAAAATTTAAATGTCTCTTATTAGATAAGGCATATTTTCGTCTGATAAGGTACTTCGTTTTCAATGATTTCGAGGATATTTTAGTTTCGATCAAAAAAACTTTATTTCTCAAGACGTTTCGTAAAATATGTTAATGCCATCTGAAAGAGCTTTTCATCGAGCTCTTAGTCGAAGAAGTCGGTCGAAGGATGCAGGAGTTATTAGCAAAATCGCAATCGGTGGTCAACACGATTCCGTCCTACTGCCGATTCTTTTCGCAAAATGCTTTTCTATAATTGTAGTATTTAATGGGAAAAAATTAAACGGAATTTTTGTCGATGTTAAAAACTATCAATTCTGAATAAAATGCCACCCATTTATGCAATTAAAAAAATTTAAATGTCTCTTATTAGATAAGGCATATTTTCGTCTGATAAGGTACTTCTTTTTCAATGATTTCGAGAATATTTAAGTTTTGATCAAAAAAATTTTATTTCTTACGACTTTTCGTAAAATATGTTAATGTCATCTGAAAGAGGAACAGATAAGCTTTCCATCGAGCTTTTACTCGAAGAAGTCGGTCGAAGGATGCAAGAGTTATTAGCAAAAAACTAATCGGTGGTCAACACGATTCCGTCCTACTGCCGATTCTTTTCGCAAAATGCTTTTCTATAATTGTAGTATTTAATGGAAAAAATTAAACGGAGCTTTTGTTTATGTAAAAAACTATTTATTCTGAATAAAATGCCACCCATTTATGCAATTAAAAAAATTTAAATGTCTCTTATTAGATAAGGCATATTTTCATCTGATAAGGTACTTCTTTTTCAATGATTTCGAGGATATTTTAGTTTTGATCAAAAAAATTTTATTTCTTACGACTTTTCGTAAAATATGTTAATGTCATCTGAAAGAGGAACAGATAAGCTTTCCATCGAGCTTTTACTCGAAGAAGTCGGTCGAAGGATGCAAGAGTTATTAGCAAAAAACTAATCGGTGGTCAACACGATTCCGTCCTACTGCCGATTCTTTTGGCAAAGTACTTTTCTATAATTCTAGTATTTAATGGGAAAAAATTAAACGGAGTTTTTTTTATGTAAAAAACTATTAATTCTGAATAAAATGCCACCCATTTATGCAATTAAAAAAATTTAAATGTCTCTTATTAGATAAGGCATATTTTCGTATGATAAGGTACTTCTTTTTCAATGATTTCGAGGATATTTTAGTTTTGATCAAAAAAATTTTATTTCTCATGACTTTTCGTAAAAGATGCTAATACCATCTGAAAGAGGAACAGATAAGCTTTCCATCGAGCTTTTAGTCGAAGAAGTCGGTCAAAGGATGCAAGAGTTGTTAGCAAAAAACCAATCGGTGGTCAACACGATTCCGTCCTACTGCCGATGCTTTTCGCAAAGTACTTTTCTATAATTCTAGTATTTGATGGGAAAAAATTAAACGGAGTTTTTGTTTATGTAAAAAACTATTAATTCTGAATAAAATGCCACCCATTTATGCAATTAAAAAAAATCGTGTGCAACACAGTCCACGTGTTTGAAGTGAAACTTTTTTTAAAAGAAACAAAAAACCAGTAAGGACGCTATAGTCGAGTATACTCGAGTATATAATACCCTGCACACACAGTAGGCAGTGCAACACCCCAAATCTACAAAAAAAATTTTGATTTGACATCGCCCGATCAAATAGTGTTCAAAATATCAAGTAAATCGGTCAAAAAATGTGGAATTCACGAAAAATTTGAGTTTGTAGGTCGTTGAGGGGTAACCATCAAAAAGAGGGGAATTTGGTGGTATGCAGTTTTAAAGATACATATTTACTGAGCTTGTGTACAAAATTTCAGGTTTGTATCTTTAATAGTTTTGAAGAAACAGCATTTTTAAGAAACCATCCGGGAGAGAGGAAATGAAGAGGAGGGGGAAAAATTGTGGTATGCAGTTTTGTAGAGCTACTTATACTGAGTCTACATACCCACTTTCATGTTTCTATCTTTTTGGATGTTCGAGTTATAGCGTTTTAAAAAAGTGGGCGGTGCTGGTTTAAAAAGTGAATACGGACGGACAGACGGACAGACAGACGGACGGACATAGCTCAATCAATTTCTCTTGTCGTCCTGATCAAGAATGTATATACTTTATGGGGTCCTCCTCCTTTCCTTCTGTGCGTTACATACATACATTTCGCTCAAACAAACACAATATTTCCCTGATACACAGTATGTGTACAGGGTATAACAAGAAATGTTTTGCATACAATGACGTAAATTTGCTTTTCTTCCTCTCATCAATGATTTATGGTAACAAAATTGGAGGATCTGTGCAACATTTCAGGTCGATGATTTCAAAACAATAACAAGGAATATTTAGGTGTCTGAGAAATATATTACAGATATTTTCACACTCTTGCAACATCTCTGACAACTTTCTCAGAGATTTTATTAAATTCAGCCTTCTTCTAAGATGTTAGAAATGTTTATGTGCCAAGAAATAAATTTTATGGTTTCCCCATAAATCTACATTAAAACAATTTGATATTTAACATGTTTTCAACAATAAATCTGCGTATAAAAAATCATTCCCAACTCAACCCAATTTTTGAGCTGGAAAACAATGAATCTGCTTGTATCTATTTTCGAAGATTGAAAAGTACAATCGAATTAAATTGTTAAACTAATCTTCAAATTATAGGTAATGTTAAATTGCATTTGAAATGGTTAAAAAAACTCGTAAAAATGGTGAATTATATTAAAATATGTACATATGTACCAATCATATTATTTGTTATTTGGGCAATTTGGAATGTGTACATTTTTGAATACGTAAATGCGAAAGACAGGAATCAATTCAAATGTGCAGAGTGTCTCCCGAAGTCAAGTTTATTACCAAAGCTCCAATGTCTGGAATCTACTTGACTTTATTTGTTGCATATATAATTTAGTATTGGTGTTCACTTTTGAAATATTTTGAATTTTTAAATTAATTGTTTTCATTTGCTAATTACAGCAATGGAAAGGGTATTATTGTCAATTGCAAAACTGGATGGGCTTCAACATAATTGGGAGTTAATTAGCCACGCTAAGTAGCGGCCAACAACAAACACAATGCATACGCTCGACAGTGTCATAGGTAGCAACAACCACACTGTCCGACCTAACGGAGAATGCTTATGACGAAAATAACAACAACAAGAGTTGTTATAATATTTGGAGTAATCATGCCAGGTTAGTTGTTGTTGCATATGCGCCAGATGGCGAAAGTGACGGTTGAAGAGGAATGCCAAAATTACAACTAAGCATGTTGTTGTTGTTATTTTTTTTATGACTACTAAGTTTATGACTACATACTGTCATTCTTTATTTTATTTCATTCTCTCGCAGGCTAAATCATATAAATGTATAGTCTGTCTCTTTTTCATGTCGTTTCATCGAGTTTCAAATCGCACCCATGCTAAAGAAGTTTCACTTCAAAAATTTAAATGTCTCTTATTAGATAAGGCATATTTTCGTCTGATAAGGTACTTCTTCTTCAATGATTTCGAGGATATTTTAGTTCCGATCAAAAAAATTTTATTTCTCATGACGTTTCGTCAAATATGTTAATGACAAGAGTTATTAGCAAAAAACTAATCGGTGGTCACCACATTTCCGTCCTACTGCCGATTCTTTTCGCAAAGTACTTTTCTATAATTCTAGTATTTAATGAGAAAAAATTAAACGAATTTTTTGTCCATGTAAAAAACTATTAATTCTGAATAAAATGCTGCCTGTTTATGCAATTAAAAAAATGTAAATGTCTCTTATTAGATAAGGCATATTTTCGTCTGATAAGGTACTTCGTTTTCAATGATTTCGAGGATATTTTAGTTCCGATCAAAAAAATTTTATTTTTTACGCCTTTTTTAAAATATGTTAATGCCATCTGAAAGAAGAACAGATAAGCTTTCCATCGAGCTCTTATTCGAAGAAGTCGGTTGAAGGATGCAAGAGTTATTAGAAAAAAACTAATCGGTGGTCAACACGTTTCCGTCGTACTGCCGATTCTTTTCGCAAAGTACTTTTCTATAATTATAGTATTTAATGGGAAAAAATTAAACGGAGTTTTTGTTTATGTTAAAAACTATTAATTCTGAATAAAATGCCACCCATTTACGCAATTAAAAAAATTTAAATGTCTCTTATTAGATAAGGCATATTTTCGTATGATAACGTACTTCTTTTTCAATGATTTCGAGGACATTTTAGTTTTGATCAAAAAAATTTTATTTCTTACGACTTTTCGTAAAATAAGTTAACGCCATCTGAAAGAGGAACAGATAAGCTTTCCATCGAGCTTTTAGTCGAAGAAGTTGGTCGAAGGATGCAAGAGGTATTAGCAAAAAACTAATCGGTGGTCAACACGATTCCGTCCTACTGCCGATTCTTTTCACAAAGTACTTTTCTATAATTATAGTATTTAGTGGGAAAAAATTAAACGGAGTTTTTGTCCATGTAAAAAACTATTGATTCTAAATAAAATGATTCCTGTTTATGCAATTAAAAAAATTTAAATGTCTCTTATTAGATAAGGCATATTTTCGTCTGATAAGGTACTTCGTTTTCAATGATTTCGAGGAAATGTTAGTTTCGATCAAAAAAATTTTATTTCTCAAGACGTTTCGTAAAATATGATAATGCCATCTGAAAGAGGATCATATAAGCTTTTCATCGAGCTCTTAGTCGAAGAAGTCGGTCGAAGGATGCAAGAGTTATTAGCAAAATCGCAATCGGTGGTCAACACGATTCCGTCCTACTGCCGATTCTTTTCGCAAAATGCTTTTCTATAATTGTAGTATTTAATGGGAAAAAATTAAACGGAGTTTTTGTCGATGTTAAAAACTATCAATTCTGAATAAAATGCCACCCATTTATGAAATTAAAAAAATTTAAATGTCTCTTATTAGATAAGGCATATTTTCGTATGATAAGGTACATCGTTTTCAATGATTTCGAGGATATTTTAGTTTCGATCAAAAAAATTTTATTTCTTACGACTTTTCGTAAAATATGTTAATGCCATCTGAAAGAGGAACAGGTAAGCTTTCCATCGAGCCTTTAGTCGAAGAAGTCGGTCGAAGGATGCAAGAGTTATTAGCAAAAAACTAATCGGTGGTCAACACGATTCCGTCCTACTGCCGATTCTTTTCGCAAAATGCTTTTCTATAATTGTAGTATTTAATGGGAAAAAATTAAACGGAGTTTTTGTTTATGTAAAAAACTATTAATTCTGAATAAAATGCCACCCATTAATGCAATTAAAACCAGTAAGGACGCTATCTTCAGCAAGGCTGAAGCTATAATACTTTTCACTTTGTGTCACTATAAAAAAAACTAAATGAATAGTTTTCATGCATCCCTAACAACATAACTGTAATGTTTCAAGTCAATTCGTTAAAAAACAAAAAATTTTTCCATACAACTGTTCAAGTTTTGCGATAAGTGGGCGTAGCCATGCCCACATTTGGTCAAAATAGTTTTTATTCCTCCCTAAGAGCACAACTGCAAAGTTTCAAGTCAATTGGTTAAAAAACAAAAAAGTTTTCCATACAACGGATAAATTTTCGCTATAAGTGGGCGTGGCTACGCCCACTTTTGGTCAAAATAGTTTTCATTCCTCTCTAAGAGCATAACTGCAAAGTTTCAAGTCAATTGGTTAAAAAACAAAAAAGTTTTCCATACAACGGGTAAATTTTCGCTATAAGTGGGCGTGGCTACGCCCACTTTTGGTCAAAATAGTTTTCATTCCTCTCTAAGAACATAACTGTAAAGTTTCAAGTCAATTGGTTAAAAAACAAAAAAGTTTTCCATACAAAGGGTCAATTTTCGCTATAAGTGGGCGTGGCTACGCGTGGTTACGCCCACTTTTGGTCAAAATAGTTTTCATTCCTCCCTAAGAACATAACTGTAAAGTTTCAAGTCAATTGGTTAAAAAACAAGAAAGTTTTCCATACAAAGGGTCAAGTTAAGCTATAAGTGGGCGTGGCCACGCCCACTTTTGATCAAAATAGTTTTCATTCCTCCCTAAGAGCATAACTGCAAAGTTTCAAGTCAATTGGTTAAAAAACAAAAAAGTTTTCCATACAACGGGTAAATTTTCGCTATAAGTGGGCGTGGCTACGCCCACTTTTGGTCAAAATAGTTTTCATTCCTCTCTAAGAACATAACTGTAAAGTTTCAAGTCAATTGGTTAAAAAACAAAAAAGTTTTCCATACAAAGGGTCAATTTTCGCTATAAGTGGGCGTGGCTACGCGTGGTTACGCCCACTTTTGGTCAAAATAGTTTTCATTCCTCCCTAAGAACATAACTTTAAAATTTCAAGTCAATTGGTTAAGAAACAAAAAAGTTTTCCATACAACGACGTGAATATGGCTTCTCTTCCTCTTCTTCATTTTGTATGGGAGCTACCAGTTCCAGATGTCCAATCTCAATGAAACTTTCAGGCATGTAGTCGGACCATGTAAAACAACTATGTTTAAAATTTCAGCACTCTATTGTACAAAACAAAAAAGTTTTCCATACAACGATTCAAGTTTTGTTCACTTTTCTTCTTCTTTTCGTATGGGAGCTACCTGTTCCAATAATCCGATCATGCTGGTTCCGACGAATGATTCATCGTAATAAATTCTAAGACTCTGTGCAAAGTTTCAGCTCGATAGCTTCAAAACTGAGGGACTAGTTTGCATACATACAGACAGACAGACAGACAGACCGACAGACAGACAGACAGACGGACAGACGGACAGACGGACATGGCTAAATCAACTCGTCTTGTCGTCCTGATCAAGAATATATATACTTTATATAGTCGGAAATTAATATTTCGATCTGTTACAAACTCCGTGACAAAGTTAATATACTATTTCACATAAGTGAAAAGTATAAAAACTAATCGGTGGTCAACACGTTTCCGTCCTACTGCCGATTCTTTTCGCAAAGGACTTTTCTATAATTATAGTATTTAATGGGAAAAAATTAAACGAATTTTTTGTCCATGTAAAAAAACTATTAATTCTGAATAAAATCCCACCCATTTATGCAATTAAAAAAAATTAATTGTCCCTTATTAGATAAGGCATATTTTCGTCTGATAAGGTACTTCGTTTTCAATGATTTCGAGGATATTTCAGTTTTGATCAAAAAAATTTTATTTCTCATGACTTTTCGTAAAATATGTTAATGCCATCTGAAAGAAGAACAGATAAGCTTCCCATCGAGCTCTTAGTCGAAGAAGTCGGTCGAAGGATGCAAGAGTTATTAGCAAAAAACTAATCGGTGGTCAACACGTTTCTGTCCTACTGCCGATTCTTTTCGCAAAGTATTTTTCTATAATTCTAGTATTTAATGGGAAAAAATTAAACGAATTTTTTGTCCATGTAAAAAACTATTAATTCTGAATAAAATGCCACCCATTTATGCAATTAAAAAAATTTAAATGTCTCTTATTAGATAAGGCATATTTTCGAATGATAAGGTACTTCTTTTTCAATGATTTCGAGGATATTTTAGTTTTCATCAAAAAAATTTTATTTCTTACGACTTTTCGTAAAAAATGTTAATGCGAACTGAAAGAGGAATAGATAAGCTTTCCATCAAGCTCTTCATCGAAGAAGTCGGTCGAAGGATGCAAGAGTTGTTAGCAAAAAACCAATCAGTGGTCAACACGATTCCGTCCTACTGCCGTTTCTTTTCGCAAAATACTTTTATATAATTCTAGTATTTAATGGGAAAAAATTAAACGGAGTTTCTGTTTATGTAAAAAACTGTTAATTCTGAATAAAATGCCACCCATTTATGCAATTAAAAAAATTTAAATGTCTCTTATTAGATAAGGCATATGTTCGTCTGATAAGGTACTTCTTCTTCAATGATTTCGAGGATATTTTAGTTTTGATCAAAAAAATTTTATTTCTCATGACTTTTCGTAAAATATGTTAATGCCATCTGAAAGAGGAACAGATAAGCTTTCCATCGCGCTCTTATTCGAAGAAGTCGGTCGAAGGATGCAAGAGTTATTAGCAAAAAACTAATCGGTGGTCAACACGATTCCGTCCTACTGCCGATTCTTTTCGCAAAGTACTTTTCTGTAATTAATGTATTTAATGGGAACCAATTAAACGAAGTTTTTGTTTATGTAAAAAACTATTAATTCTGAATAAAATGCCACCCATTTATGCAATTAAAAAAATTTAAATGTCTCTTATTAGATAAGGCATATTTTCGTCTGATAAGGTACTTCGTTTTCAATGATTTCGAGGATATTTTATTTTTGATCAAAAAAATTTTATTTCTCATGACTTTTCGTAAAATATGTTAATGCCATCTGAAAGACAAACAGATAAGCTTTCCGTCGAGCTCTTATTCGAAGAAGTCGGTCGAAGGATGCAAGAGTTATTAGCAAAAAACTAATCGGTGGTCAACACGATTCCGTCCTACTGCCGATTCTTTTCGCAAAGTACTTTTCTGCAATTAAAGTATTTAATGGGAAACAATTAAACGAAGTTTTTGTTTATGTAAAAAACTATTAATTCTGAATAAAATGCCACCCATTTATGCAATTAAAAAAATTTAAATGTCTCTTATTAGATAAGGCATATTTTCGTCTGATAAGGTACTTCTTCTTCAATGATTTCGAGGATATTTTAGTTTTGATCAAAAAAATTTTATTTCTCATGACTTTTCGTAAAATATGTTAATGCCATCTGAAACAGGAACAGATAAGCTTTCCATCGAGCTCTTATTCGAAGAAGTCGGTCGAAGGATGCAAGAGTTGTTAGCAAAAAACCAATCGGTGGTCAACACGATTCCGTCCTTCTGCCGATTCTTTTCGCAAAATACTTTTCTATAATTGTAGTATTTAATGTGAAAAAATTAAACGAATTTTTTGTCCATGTAAAAAACTATTAATTCTGAATAAAATGGTGCCTGTTTATGCAATTAAAAAAATTTAAATGTCTCTTATTAGATAAAGCATATTTTCGTCTGATAAGGTACTTCGTTTTCAATGATTTCGAGGATATTTTAGTTTTGATCAAAAAAATTTTATTTCTTACGACTTTTCGTAAAAAATGTTAATGCCAACTGAAAGAGGAATAGATAAGCTTTCCATCGAGCTCATAGTCGAAAAAGTCGGTCGAAGGATGCAAGAGTTATTAGCAAAAAACTAATCGGTGGTCAACACGTTTCCGTCCTACTGCCGATTCTTTTCGCAAAGTACTTTTCTATAATTCTAGTATTTAATGGGAAAAAATTTGACGAATTTTTTGTCCATGTAAAAAACTATTAATTCTGAATAAAATGCCACCCATTTATGCAATTAAAAAAATTTAAATGTCTCTTATTAGATAAGGCATATTTTCGTCTGATAAGGTACTTCTTCTTCAATGATTTCGAGGATATTTTAGTTTTGATCAAAAAAATTTTATTTCTTACGACTTTTCGTAAAATATATTAATGCCATCTGAAAGAGGAACAGATAAGCTTTCCATCGAGCTCTTAGTCGAAGAAGTCGGTCTATTAAACTATTAATTCTGAACAAAATTGCACCCATTTATGCAATAAAAAAAATTTAAATGTCTCTTATTAGATAAGTCATATTTTCTTCTGATAAGGTACTTCTTTTTCAATGATTTCGAGGAAATTTTAGTTTTGATCAAAAAAATTTTATTTCTCATGACTTTTCGTCAAATTTGTTAATGCCATCTGAAAGAGGAACAGATAAGCTTTCCATCGAGCTCTTATTCGAAGTAGTCGGTCGAAGGATGCAAGAATTATTAGCAAAAAACTAATCGGTGGTCAACACGTTTCTGTCCTACTGCCGATTCTTTTCGCAAAGTACTTTTCTATAATTCTAGTATTTAATGGGAAAAAATTAAACGGAGCTTTTGTTTATGTTAAAAACTATTAATTCTGAATAAAATGCCACCCATTTATGCAATTAAAAAAACTTAAATGTCTCTAATTAGATAAGGCATATTTTCGTCTGATAAGGTACTTCTTCTTCAATGATTTCGAGGATATTTTAGTTTTGATCAAAAAAATTTTATTTCTCATGACTTTTCGTAAAATATGTTAATGCCATCTGAAAGAGGAACAGATAAGCATTCCATCGAGCTCTTAGTCGAAGAAGTTGGTCGAAGGATGCAAGAGTTATTAGAAAACCAGTAAGGACGCTATCTTCAGCAAGGCTGAAGCTATAATACTTTTCACTTTGTGTCACTATAAAAAAAACTAAATGAATAGTTTTCATGCCTCCCTAACAACATAACTGTAATGTTTCAAGTCAATTCGTTAAAAAACAAAAAAATTTTCCATACAACGGTTCAAGTTTTGCGATAAGTGGGCGTAGCCACGCCCACTTTTGATCAAAATAGTTTTCATTCCTCCCTAAGAGCATAACTGCAAAGTTTCAAGTCAATTGGTTAAAAAACAAAAAAGTTTTCCATACAACGGGTCAATTTTTGCTATAAGTAGGCGTGGCTACGCCCACTTTTGGTCAAAATAGTTTTCATTCCTCCCTAAGAGCATAACTGCAAAGTTTCAAGTCAATTGGTTAAAAAACAAAAAAGTTTTCCATACAACGGGTCAATTTTCGCTATAAGTAGGCGTGGCTACGCCCACTTTTGGTTAAAATAGTTTTCATTCCTCCCTAAGAACATAACTGTAAAGTTTCAAGTCAATTGGTTAAAAAACAAAAAAGTTTTCCATACAAAGGGTCAAGTTAAGCTATAAGTGGGCGTGGCCACGCTCACTTTTGATCAAAATAGTTTTCATTCCTCCCTAAGAGCATAACTGCAAAGTTTCAAGTCAATTGGTTAAAAAACAAAAAAGTTTTCCATACAATGGGTCAATTTTCGCTATAAGTGGGCGTGGCCACGCCCACTTTTGATCAAAATAGTTTTCATTCCTCCCTAAGAGCATAACTGCAAAGTTTCAAGTCAATTGGTTAAAAAACAAAAAAGTTTTCCATACAACGGGTAAATTTTCGCTATAAGTGGGCGTGGCTACGCGTGGTTACGCCCACTTTTGGTCAAAATAGTTTTCATTCCTCTCTAAGAACATAACTGTAAAGTTTCAAGTCAATTGGTTAAAAAACAAAAAAGTTTTCCATACAACGGGTAAATTTTCGCTATAAGTAGGCGTGGCTACGCCCACTTTTGGTTAAAATAGTTTTCATTCCTCCCTAAGAACATAACTGTAAAGTTTCAAGTCAATTGGTTAAAAAACAAAAAAGTTTTCCATACAACGGGTCAATTTTCGCTATAAGTAGGCGTGGCTACGCCCACTTTTGGTTAAAATAGTTTTCATTCCTCCCTAAGAACATAACTGTAAAGTTTCAAGTCAATTGGTTAAAAAACAAAAAAGTTTTCCATACAACGGGTAAATTTTCGCTATAAGTGGGCGTGGCCATGCCCACTTTTGATCAAAATAGTTTTCATTCCTCCCTAAGAGCATAACTGCAAAGTTTCAAGTCAATTGGTTAAAAAACAAAAAAGTTTTCCATACAACGGGTCAATTTTCGCTATAAGTAGGCGTGGCTACGCCCACTTTTGGTTAAAATAGTTTTCATTCCTCCCTAAGAACATAACTGTAAAGTTTCAAGTCAATTGGTTAAAAAACAAAAAAGTTTTCCATACAACGGGTAAATTTTCGCTATAAGTGGGCGTGGCGTGCCCACTTTTGATCAAAATAGTTTTCATTCCTCCCTAAGAGCATAACTGCAAAGTTTCAAGTCAATTGGTTAAAAAACAAAAAAGTTTTCCATACAACGGGTCAATTTTCGCTATAAGTGGGCGTGGCTACGCCTGGCTACGCCCACTTTTAGTCAAAATAGTTTTCATTCCTCTCTAAGAACATAACTGTAAAGTTTCAAGTCAATTGCTTAAAAAACAAAAAAGTTTTCCATACAACGGGTAAATTTTCGCTATAAGTGGGCGTGGCTACGCGTGGTTACGCCCACTTTTGGTCAAAATAGATTTCATTCCTCCCTAAGAACATAACTTTAAAATTTCAAGTCAATTGGTTAAGAAACAAAAAAGTTTTCCATACAACGACGTGAATATTCCTTCTCTTCCTCTTCTTCATTTTGTATGGGAGCTACCAGTTCCAGATGTCCAATCTCAATGAAACTTTCAGGCATGTAGTCGGACCATGTAAAACTACTATGTTTAAAATTTCAGCACTCTATTGTACAAAACAAAAAAGTTTTCCATACAACGATTCAAGTTTTGTTCACTTTTCTTCTTCTTTTCGTATGGGAGCTACCTGTTCCAATAATCCGATCATGCTGGTTCCGACGAATGATTCATCGTAATAAATTCTAAGACTCTGTGCAAAGTTTCAGCTCGATAGCTTCAAAACTGAGGGACTAGTTTGCATACATACAGACAGACAGACAGACAGACAGACAGACCGACAGACAGACAGACAGACAGACAGACGGACAGACGGACAGACGGACATGGCAAAATCAACTCGTCTTGTCGTCCTGATCAAGAATATATATACTTTATATAGTCGGAAATTAATATTTCGATCTGTTACAAACTCCGTGACAAAGTTAATATACTATTTCACATAAGTGAAAAGTATAAAAATTTAAATGTCTCTTATTAGATAAGGCGTATTTTCGTCTGATGAGGTACTTCTTCTTCAATGATTTCGAGGATATTTTAGTTTTAATGAAAAAAATTTTATTTCTTACGACTTTTCGTAAAATATGTTAATGTCATCTGAAAGAGGAACAGATAAGCTTTCCATCGAGCTTTTACTCGAAGAAGTCGGTCGAAGGATGCAAGAGTTATTAGCAAAAAACTAATCGGTGGTCAACACGATTCCGTCCTACTGCCGATTCTTTTGGCAAAGTACTTTTCTATTATTCTAGTATTTAATGGGAAAAAATTAAACGGAGTTTTTTTTTTATGTAAAAAACTATTAATTCTGAATAAAATGCCACCCATTTATGCAATTAAAAAAATTTAAGTGTCTCTTATTAGATAAGGCATATTTTCGTATGATAAGGTACTTGTTTTTCAATGATTTCGAGGATATTTTAGTTTTGATCAAAAAAATTTTATTTCTCATGACTTTTCGTAAAAGATGCTAACTATCTGAAAGAGGAACAGATAAGCTTTCCATCGAGCTTTTAGACGAAGAAGTCGGTTGAAGGATGCAAGAGTTATAAGCAAAAAACTAATCGGTGGTCACCACGTTTCCGTCCTACTGCCGATTCTTTTCGCAAAATGCTTTTCTATAATCGAAGTATTTAATGGGAAAAAATTAAACGGAGTTTTTGTTTATGTAAAAAACTATTAATTCTGAATAAAATGCCACCCATTTATGCAAATAAAAAAATTTAAATGTCTCTTATTAGATAAGGCATATTTTCGTCTGATAAGGTACTTCTTTTTCAATGATTTCGAGGATATTTTAGTTTTGATCAAAAAAATTTTATTTCTTACGACTTTTCGTAAAATATGTTAATGCCATA